>PVIJ01004504.1:0-116868 GCA_004024925.1 Scalopus aquaticus | reverse complement strand
GCGCGTGTGGAAGTGTGTGTGAGTGGGGGAGTGTGTGCATGTCGGGGTGTGTGTGCGTGGGGGTGTGTGGGGGTGTGGGTGGGCGCATGTGTGTGAGAGTGTGTGAGCCTAAGTGCATGTGTGAGTGTATGTAAATGCGTGTCTGTGATGAGTGTTCCAGTGTGTGTGTGTGGACAGTTATATGAGTGTTTCCACAGTGCATGTTTGGAAGTGTGAGTCTGTGTGTGAGTGGGTGTTGGTGAGCGTGTCAGGCAGTGGGTGTCAATGTGTGTCAGTCTGTATGTCCATTCTCTGAGTACGGGTGCGTAGGTGTGTGCGTGAATGCACGCTCAAACCTGTGTGTGAGTCTGAGTGTGTCAGTGGGGGATGTGTGAGGCACGTGGGCAGGTGAGGGTGTGCACGTGGGCAGGTGTATGTCTGAGCGTACCGGTCGGTCTGTGAGTGCCCGCAGGCAGGTGCCCCCACACAGGGACGTGAGTGGAGTTGAGAGCAAGGTCAGTGGCTCTGGCGGCTGCAGTGAGGGACAGGACAGAGCCGGCAATAACAGGAAACAGGAGAGTTGCAGCAACTGAATGTGAAAAGCTCGCTCAGCTTTTCTGCCAGCAGACCACAAACTGCCCGTGTCCACGCCCACGTGGCCCTTCTTCCTTCCTGTCAGTGGAATTGGCGGCTAAGGCAGCCACCGCCCCGAAGCCCACACCCTTCTGCTGCCCAGGAACCTCCTCCTGGGCCCCACCCTGCCTCTGCCCGGCTGCCCACCTGCCTCCCGCCAGCCTGTCCCCCCTTCGAACACGGTGGCTGGCACCCAGCTCATCACTGAGGCCAGCAGGGGCCTGCCGGGTGGACAGACAGGGAGAGGTGCCTGAGTGACAGCGCGCTGGCCCGGTGGTGTGTGCTGTGGGCAGACAAGCTCCAGGTGCCACTGAAGATGGGATTCTAGGGGGCTGCAGTGGCTGCCGATAGCTTCATGGTGCTGAGAATTAACCTGCTGCGCCACCGGGGAGGCCTTGTCTTACCATTTTAATGGAGAATAGTCTTTTGATTTGTTTCTGAAGACCATCTGGGGCTGGCGCTGGCCTGTGTTTGTCTAACCCCGGAGACAGTCCCTTCACCCCTCTTCCCCACACCCCGGTTTCTGAGTCAGCTGCCTGAGGGGACAAGAACATGGGCGTTTTCAGCAAGTTCCCAGGTCAGGCTGCAGCTCCGAGCCAGGGTGCGCACTGTGAGAACCATTGGTTTAGACGAGGTAAAACTCGTGACCAAAAAAGAGGTGGGCGCTGTGTAGGTCTGGGGTCCCCCCAGGTTCCTGGCGTCATCTGGGTGGGAGTCAGCCGCCCAGCCCTGGGCTCCTCCTTCTGAAGCTGCTCCCCAAGGCTTCCCATTGCTTTGGACTACACTGCACTATTTGGCATGTGGGGTGACTGGGAGCCCCTTAGAGGGAGGTGGTAACTCACAGCCACCCCCCCTTCCACCCTCAGTCTCCTCCCGGGTCCTGTGGAGAACCCCAGGCTCTGGCCATCACCTTGTGGTCTTGGCGACCCCAGGCCCCCCCCACCCCATGCCCACCGCCCCCTCCACTCCCACCAGGAAGCCCGAGCTGCTTCCCCCTTTCCGCCTCCTCGTTCTTCAACAATAACATCGCTTCACCTGTTTGCTGTTCTGACACCCCCCCCCCACTTGCAGGAAATAAGGGAGCTGTGGGGGTGTCCTTCATGTTCAACGGCACCTCCTTGGGGTTCGTGAACAGTCATCTGACTTCGGGAAGCGAAAAGAAACTCAGGTAATGGAGCTCTTTCCCCAAAGGGCCTGCGCTGGGGTTTCTGCCCAGGCGGACCTCGCACCCCCAACACCGTAACTACCTGCTTGGCCGAGGGCCGGGCCCTTAAGGCACCCACAGCTCAGCAGTGGCCACTGGTGCGGATGGATCTCGTCTGAAGGACAGGACAGACATTTCCTGCTTCGTTGGCCTAATAGACACCTAAACGCCACCCCGTTTCTAAGGGGGACCCCACACTGGGGACACCCTACAGATCAAAGCCATTTTCCTGATTAGTGGGCCTGGCATCTAGAGCCCGCACTGCTCCGACTCCCGCTGAGAGGAAGCCCTGGTCCCCTTTCTACTGAAAGGCCCCTCGCGCCCCGGCTGTGTGGAAGGGTGGTTTCTGCAGCTGTGGGGGCTGAAGATTGAAATCTCAGGTCCCCCCAGGTCCCCTTTGAGGGCCTGCCATGATTCATAGGGAGCCAACAACCTGGGCTGAGATCACTGTTTTTCCTGAATTAGGCGAAACCAAAACTATATGAACATTCTCCGGTTTCTGGCTCTGGGGGATAAGAAACTGAGCCCCTTTAACATCACTCACCGGTTCACCCACCTCTTCTGGCTCGGTGACCTCAACTACCGCGTGGAGCTGCCCACCTGGGTAAGGAGCGACCTTTGGGGCTGGGGCTGCCCACCAGGGCCCCGAGCGGTCCCCGGGGCTGGGGCTGCACCGCACTTGGGCAGGGGCATGGAGACACAGGCCGATGGGGTCAAGGCCGCCATCCCCTCTGGACTCCAGGCTGTGCCCGCTGCAGAGCTTCAGCCTCTGCTCACACCTCCCCCCACTCACTGTTGGCCGCCCCCCTCACCGTCACTGCAGCTTCAGCCCCCGACTGGCTGCGCCCAGAGCCGCAGGAGAGGCTGAGGCGTCAGCTCGGTTTTCTCCCCAAGTTGCCAGTGACTGACCAGCCTGCGGGAGATACTCCCTAAGTCGGGTGTCCAACACTGTCCAGCGGCTGTCAGAGGGCCCCGGAGCACGGCCAGGCCTTGTCACTCAGGAGGCGAAGGCCTCTCTGGAAAGGGGCAGCGGGCAGTCACAGTCCCCGGTTCAGAGCCAGGCAAGGCTGCTCCGGTGCCCTTGGCGGGGGGGCTGGCCCTGGAGTGGAACCGACCGACTGCCAGGACCGGGTCTGAGCCGCCCGGGGCCCAGGACCTGGAACGGCAGCAGGTGGTGCGGTGCCGGGGGTCGTCATGGTGACGAGGGGCGTCTCACGGGGGCTGGGGTCCCGCAGGAGGCAGAAGCCATCATCCAGAAGATCCAGCAGCAGCAGTACACCGACCTCCTGGCCCACGACCAGCTGCTCATGGAGAGGCGGGAGAAGAAGGTCTTCCTGCACTTCGGTGAGAGCCGCCGCCTCTCCCCTTCCCAGCCGCCATCTCCCCATGCCCCCAGCACCTCCTGGGGAAGGGGTCTGGGAAGAGGGAAACTTGGGCAGAGATGAAGTTTGGGGAATCTAAACTGAAACCAGGGTTCCGTTTGGTCGCAGAGGAGGAAGAAATCACGTTCGCGCCCACCTACCGATTTGAAAGACTGACGCGGGACAAGTACGCCTACACGAAGCAGAAGGCCACTGGGGTGAGTCCACGCACGCCCCGCCCCGCCCTCCCCTGGGCCGCGCACCCCTCTGTGTCTGGGCCTGGGGAGCTGACAGGAAGCGAGGAGCATCTTTGTCCACTGGGCCATAGAGTTAGAAATTGTGTTGATTTGTACATAGCAAAGCCCTTCCCTGCAGTGTGGGCTGCACCTGCAAGCCGGCGTGCACGCGCCTTCCGATTCACCGCTGTCCACACCGTCCGAGAGTCTGAGAGAATTTAAAGCATAGATTCCTTACTTGGATTCTGAAGCTCATGCTTAGCACTTTGTGTGCCGGGGCCCTTTAACTTGCCAGCCCTTGGGGCCGGCCATTTTCTGTGCCACCGCAGGAATGGTAGAAGCACTCAATAAAACACACACAACTCCTGAACGACTGGATATTAAAAATAGTGTAATATCCCTCATAAAACACCTTATACTTTCACCGAAACAATGTGTAAAGCTTCTAGACTGAGTACGATCAAAGAAACAGCTCCTAATAGTTCCAAATAAATCCACCGTGGCATGAAAAACCGGAGACTAGATGAACACGTATGAATACGTGAGTGGCCACCTGATACTGGTGACAAAAACACGTACTAATACGTGAGTGGACCACAGAGTGTTAAACAAAGAACCTTTGATCAAGTGTATTTGCTGCTCTGCCAAGTGAATCACCATTGAGCAAGCTTGCACGCTGCAGGACTTGTCAGAGCCTATGTGCTTGTGAGCACTGTAGCTCTCTACGAGGAACGTCGTGTGCCAGCCTCACCCAGTGCCAGAGTACTGGCTTATATCTTCCGCAGACGCTTCCGTTCCAAGGAGTGGCGTCTGGAGAAAGCCGCAGTAAAGCCTTTATTCATTCTTCTTCAACAAATGTTTACTGGTGACCTATTATGGGCCTGGCCCTCTCCTAGGTGATGGGAGGCCAGAGAGGAGTGAGCCACCTGCCCCCAAGAATTTACAGTAGGAAAGACAAGCCAGGCAAAGATATGGCTCACTGTAACCAGAGGTAGGATATGACGGTGCCCGGTGCCCCTCGGAGCAGTCAGGGCAGGCAAGGAGCAGGACGGGCTCTCAGCAGGGGCACTCGAGTTACCTTGCAGGATGGCGCAGGTTCCACAGGCATACATGACAGGCGCCAAGGAGCACTAGTCCATTTCTGGCTGAAAGACTTGCTGACACAGGTGCTAAGGTGTGAAGCTCTGGCACCTTCCAGAGCCAGCCACAGGAGGCCAACCCCACGGCGGGGCCAAGGGCTGCAGACAGGATCTGTTCCTGGAGGTCTCTGGAGGCCTAGGGGAATGGAGTCAAGGACTCAGAGCAGATGAAAAGGGTTTGAAGCCACCTTTGGGGACTCTCAGAAGCTTCTATAAACAGCCAAAAGCAGGTCAGTTTTAGGGTTGCAGAGGCCCGGGGTTAATCTTTCACTAATATTTAAAAAAAAAAAAAAGCAAGCATTTTGCAAAGCTTGTGACTTTGATTTGCAGATGAAGTACAACTTGCCCTCCTGGTGTGACCGAGTCCTCTGGAAGTCCTACCCCCTGGTGCACGTGGTGTGCCAGTCCTACGGTGAGTGCCGGTCGGCCCCCGGGAGCACCCCTGCAGCCCGAGCAGGGGACCCGAGAGCCTCAGCCCTGCTTTGGATTCCCCAAAGCATTATGGGGCCATTTCCCAAAGAAATCCAGTTTTATTTCTTCTGAAGAGAGCATCTTAGAGTTGAACCATAAGATACTTCTGTCAGTCAAAAGTGATCCAGCATTGGAAATTCACATGGGGGGTGGGGAGGGATCAAAGCAGGGGGGAGGCCCTTTGGACGGTGTTGGGGGTTACGGGGACTTTGGTGGGGGCAAGGTGTGAGAACGTACATTTGTAGAGGTGTGAACCTGTACCCCCCAATAAACATACATACATGCGTACGTATCTTCCCCCCAAATTAATAAATAGGTTTAATTATTTTTGAAAATAAAAAGAGAGAAGCACTGCCCCCCAGGCTCTTTGCTCTCTTGCTTCAGCCACAGCCGCCCAGGACCCGCACTGGCTTCTTCCTGCAGGTCCAAATGTGTTCCCCCAGAGAAGGGGCCCCCTCCTTCTTTCCCGGCTTCCTTCTTCACCTGGGCCCTGCCCCCCGGTAGCGTCTCATGTGGAAGGATGCGGGTCCTTCCTCCCCACATTCTCCATCTACCTCGTCGTTGCGTTTGTGACAGTTGTGAGCGAGTGAGCTTTTTTCCATGTTCTTAACCATCTCTGTGTGTGTGTGTGTGTGAATTGCCCGTATCCTCTGGTTGATTGTGAGGTGGGATGTTTATCTTTTTCTTGTTGGTGTCCCTACAGAAAAGGAGAGCAGGTCTTTTATTGCCTCCTTGGTCCTCACACTGGCGGCTTCTCCTTCCCCTGTGAAGGGTTGGTGTGTCCTGTAGTTTCACCCTCGCCTCTTCTCAACCTTCCCTGTGTCTTCCCTGTGAAGTCTCATGGCTCAGCTTCCCCCAAACCTCTTCACTCCAAGTCTACTGATCTCCTGTTCAGAGTATTCCACTGAGCATTATTGAAGGCGCTTGGACCCAGAAGTTCTAGAACTGCTCTCTTCCCCCTTCCTGACAAGTTCTGCTGCCTTCATTCTCACCCAAGCTCCACACTGTTCTAAAGGGCTGTCTACACTCAGTGTCTACACTTCTCACCTTCCCCCTGCCGATCCTCAAGGCATGGTGGGTTCGGGGGTGGTGCCTCTCCTCTGATGCTCAGTGACCGTAACCCCAATCTGGACTGTGGGCTCCTCATCTATAAGTAAGGGCTTAAACCAAAAAAACTCCACAGTGCACAAGCCACCGTCTACTTCAAAACACAAAAGTCTTGGGCCTCCCTTGTGGTGCAAAGGGTTAAGTGCAGCACTATGAAGCTATCCAGAGCCACTGCAGCACAAGTTCGATCCCCAACCAGGGAGATTCCCACATGGCGCATCAGACCTCTCCTGTCTCACCCACTGATCCCCTCAGCAGTGTATTTCAGTAGATCCACCTATTCTGCTCCCCACTCTGTCTCTGGAGAATCCTCTCACCACCCCACACCTTTGGCCTATGCCCCAGTTCTTGTATGCATAAATAAATAAATCTTTAAAAAAAACCCACAAACGTCTTTAGGAAAAACTAGCATGGGCATGTTTTAGCCATGAGGAGATAGCACCAGACACTCACTGAGCTTTTTAAACAGGCTGTAGGTCAATGGGACGACAGGTGTAAAACTTCTGGAAATTTCTTTAAGTGTAAGTTGGTTTCTATCATGGGTTTGCCATCCTTGGCTTGACCAAAGGGTTTCTTCCTCCTGCTCAGAAATGCCTTCCCTCCCCTGCAGGTAGCACCAGTGATATCATGACGAGTGACCACAGCCCTGTCTTTGCCACATTTGAGGCGGGGGTCACCTCCCAGTTTGTCTCCAAGAATGGTAAGAATGGTCCCTACATGTCCAAGTCACATCACAACTTCTGTCCAGAGCCTTTTCTTGCTCTTTTTGGCAAATATGTCAGCTTTTTAAGCTTTGGTTCTAATACAGGGTGAAAATTGGGTCAGTGAGTGTTTTCTTGGGAGTTATGCATCTGTCATCAAAGATGATTCTGAGAGGGCTATGGACGAACTTTTGATGTTGGTGCATTTATTTCAGTATATTTTAAATGTGCCTCTTCTGTGTAAAGCAGGCAACAGTGGTTTCCGATTACTGTTGGGATATACTGTCTTACTTAAATATTTATTTTAGTTTAAAAGGTGAGTTGATTGAAAGAAAAAATGAGTTAATATTAGCACTGCTGCTTGGTAGTCAGAGGTGATAGAAACTGTGAAGGGAGGAGCTGGATCACCAAGTTTGGGAAAACGCCGGAGTAAACGATACTTAGATTTGCGGGTGATCTTCAAAGCATCCGGCTCAGCCTGCCCGCAGGAAGCCCTTGGTGTCCTCAGCCGCATGTCCAGTCCTCAGCCTGGGGCCCCGAGTGTGTCACCTGCTCTGCCCACCTCTTCTGTGTCACGCTCATTTAGGGAGGCTCAGTGGGGGGCTCCAGATATGCCTGAGAAGTCCGTGTGCCGAGGGACCGGTGAGACTGGACCGCTGTCTTCCAGAGATGCTCTTCTCTCTGCGGGGGTCTAATGGCCACAGCCCAGCAGCGCGACCTCCTTCCTCCACCCAAGCCTCCTCTCACCCTCCTCTCCTTCCTAGCTCTTGCCTTTCAGGACTTTCCATCTGAGTCCTGCCCTCCCCCTTTCTCCGGGTTACCATCACACTGATGGGGCAGCCATCTTCCCCACTGTGGATGGCGTCCAGTGGCAGACGTGCCCTGTCCCCAGTGGAACTCAGCCCGCGGTGGACACTCCCAAGTCCTCATTGCCTAGACTGAGGGTCGGTGGGGCATTTACCGAAGCAGACGTGGCCCGGGTGCTGTGGGGCTTGAAAAAGGAAAGAGAAACTAAGTGAAATGAGCCAGAGATGGATAAATACTTACAGTATCACTTATATGTGGTATCTTTAAAAAAAAAAAGAAAAGAGCTGACTTCACAGAAACAGAATAGAAGAGTGGGGAGGTGAGAAGATCAGGTCAACCTCAATCATATAATGAGTAAGCTCTGAGGGCCCAACACGCAGCAAGGTGGCGAGGTCTCAGTGCTGCGTTGCGTCCTTGAAATCGCTGAGAGTAGATCTTAGCATTCTTGCCACACAACACACAAGAGGGAACTGTGATGCCAGCTGTGTGAATTATCTTAATCTTGGCAATCATTTCACAATGTCTCTGCATATCAGGTTGACATGTTGTATGTTTTAAATATAGATAATTACCTTTGTCAATTATTCCTCAATAAAGCTAGGGGAAGAAAGAGAAGGGCAGGCTGGGAGGGAGAGAGCTCAGGTGGCTCAGAATTTCCATGGAAGGACAGAGAGACACAGTGAGCCAGCGGGAGGCGCTGGCAATAGCAGCCAGCCCGCTGAGGTCGCAGGAGCTTGCAGGGCAGAACAGGTACCCATCCTACCCGACTCAGACAGGGTGGATTTGAGTATCGAGCAGTGGAGCTATCACATCATCCCCTGCGTCACCATCTTCTTCCCCACAGAGCTCATGGGGAGACCGAGGCAGTGGGGTGAGGCCACGCTGAGGGTGCGTCTTTGGACCCCGATCTCCTCTCGTCCTGCTCCACTCCCCTTCCCAGTCTGTGACTTTGGAAGCATCTCAAGGATGCTCTGGAGGGGGCGGGGGGTGTTCAGCAAATCCGCCCGGACGCCCGCTCCCTGGCCCCCAGAAGATTCAGCTCTGCCTCATTCACATAGTGGAAACGTGTCTCTGTCCTCTGTTCCAGGTCCCGGGGCTACTGACAGCCAAGGGCAGATCGAATTTCTCCGATGCTGTGCCACACTCAAGACCAAGTCCCAGACCAAATTCTACCTGGAATTCCACTCGAGCTGCTTAGAGAGTGCGCGGTGGCCGGGGCACAGGGAGGGCGGGGCAGGCGCCCCTCTTTCTCGCCAATGTCTTTGCACTGGGGGTGCTTTGCTTCATTTCTCCTCTCCGGGAAGGACTTATGGATGAGTGGCAACAGGGGAGAAGTTGCCAGAGAAGTGGGGTCACAGGTGAAGGGTGCCAGGGGGTGCCCAGACATTGTGAGGGGGTCCCTCAGTGGCCTGCGATGCTGCTATTCCAGCCCCAGGATGCTGGCCCTCAGCCCACAGCGAGGGGCGCCAGTGGACGGCTCTCCCAGGCTGCACCGAGCAGCTGTTGGTGGCCCCCTTCTCAATCTCAGGGTCCTCTGCTCCCTCCCCCCACGCGGGCATCTCTGGTGCTCTGGTGGCCTGGAGCATTTTCGAGCAAGCTGGCGCCGGCCTGCAGCAGCAGCTAGCATGCCTGTGTTTAGGAAACACCCTTTCGGGGTGACATTCTGGGCATATTGCCTGCAGCTGTTCCCTGGCAGCCAGATCTGCGTGGCTCCAGCTGTCCCCCGAGATGGTCTGGAGAGTGATGAGGGGTGAGATCAGCAAGGCCCGTATTATGACAGGGCAGCTGCTTCCAGAAATTGGGGAGACCGTGAGTGCCCCCCTCCAGCAGTGGCCCCCCCCACCTCTGCGGGGTGGGACCTGGTGACACTGACCTTCTCCCCCACGTCTCTGCATCCGGGTCCTGCGAACGGGAGCAAAGCCCTTCCAAAAGGGATGAGGATTTTGTGCGCGTGTTTTTAATAAACTGGCGACATTTGCATACATTTCTATGGAAACAGCATATTAGGAAGCTTAAATTAGCATTTCAAAAGGCTGCTATCTTGAGTGGCGTGGGATGAGCTGTCATCTCTCCTAATCTCTTCGCCTGGGATGTGATGTGATGATTTCTTTGTTGCCTGGTTGGTGGCAAAGAGCAGCCGAAAAGAAGGGTATGCTTCTGATTGTCATGGAAATAATTAGACCATGTTGGCAAATGACCATCCCCGCACCAAAACAGAATCCCCCACATCCCCTCAGTGAGGCTCCTGGAGACAGAAGAGGGAGACTCCCTTCCCTGTGGGGGCGGGGGGGGGGTGTCCCAGACAGTTTTCTGTCTGGTTTCTTGCTGTTTTCGAGAACTCAGCCCTCTTGTCCTCCAACAGATTTTGTCAAGAGTCAGGAAGGAGAAAATGAAGAAGGAACTGAAGGCGAGTTGGTGGTGAAGTTTGGAGACTCCCTTCCAAAGGTGACTCAGGACAGATTCCCCAGGGAGCACTTGGCTCTGGCCAGACCGGCTGTGCTGACCGGCGGAGCTCTGGGGAGCGGGGGCCGGGGCCAGTGCCCCACCCTCCAGCTGGCTCTGTCTGGGCGGCTCCTGAACGCTTTTGAGCAATGATGAAAGACACCTCTGGCCTAGTGACCACATACTCCAAGGGGAATTTGATCCCCCTAGAGGATCGTGGAAGGGATGTAGAGATCCCCCATCAAACCAGGTGACTTGACCTAGGGGGAAACTGAGGCAGCGCCCCGTGAGCTTTGCTCAGGGTCTCCCAGCTGCAGTGACAGACCCAGCCCCAGGTCCCAGGCCCTGTCCCCCTGCAGTGCTTATTGGCCTGTTGGGCACGAGCTCTTAGATCAAGCAGAGCAGCTGCCAGGAGGCCGTCAGCCCTCCCGAACACAGAGCAGGGGGACTGGCGTGTGCAGGCCCCGTGCGAGCAAGGGTCGAGTCCAAAACACGTTGGCGAACCCCAGTGGGAACACTCAACTTCACTGCAGGAAAAATGCTTTTCTGCTGGGGTCCCGAACTGCACGAGGAGTCTCAGTGTCTGAGGAAGTGTGGGGTGGGCACAAGGACACATGGCCCCGCCTGTGCTTGCATGGACACAGTCCTGCCCCGGAGGTGCTGGATTCGCCCACCGGCCATCAGCACGCCCCCAGCCAGGAGCCCACAGAAGTCAGGGACAGCCCGATGCGGGGTCTGTGCTTGTCATTCCCAGGCTGCACCCCCAGCGACCCACAGGCCTCTGAGGAAGAGGGTCCAAGGGAGCCCACTCAGGTGGCCACAGGCCGCCTCCTACCCAGAGGCCTCAGGTGCGACCGTCAGTGCCGCTGGCCCGGGAGGCGGCCCAGCAGAGAGGCCCCCTCCAGGCCATGTGTCGGAGCGGTCCCTCAGGCCTGGGTCCCGGCCCCGCCGCCCCTGCCTGTCTGCCCAGCCCCGCTCCCTACGACGCAGGTCTGCAGAGGAAGGAAGCAGCGGAGGCGGGCGCGTTAGGGGTCGGGCTCTCCCCAGCCCCGGGTGCAGTGGGGGGGGGGACAGGGAAAGAAGTCAACACCCCATTGGGGGAATAGGGTGTCCCTATGGGTCCTTTCCTGCTTTCTTGGGCATGAAAAATGGAGTTTGTTCAGTAGAGCAGTCCTGCTGTCTCAAGCGCGCCCACCCTGGGCTGGCCACGCGACCGCCCCCGCAGCCTCACCCAGCCTTCCCCCGCAGCTGAAGCCCATCATCTCCGACCCCGAGTACCTGCTGGACCAGCACATCCTCGTCAGCATCAAGTCCTCGGACAGCGACGAGTCCTACGGTGAGTGGGCGGCTCCAATGCGAGGGAGGGGCGGGAGGGGCGGCCTCTCCTTCGGGGCAGCCCAAGGGCTCCTCCCGACCCCGCCCCGGGCGGCGGTTACCCCTCCTCCTGGGAGGCACAGCAGCAGCCCCCACACCTCCGTTCCCGCCGTTCCCTCTGTGCGCCCACATCAGGCCCTGCAGGTGCTGGGACTCCTCGGCCAGGCCCGGGGTGGGGGGGCTGCTCTCCCACGTACTAGCTGAGGCGCAGGGAGGTAAAGTGACGCCCAGGCCACGCCGGCACTAACTGGCTGGGTCCTGATCTGGACCCAGGCCTGCCCTGTGTTGCTCAATGCCCAGCCTGTCCCTGGCTGGAGCCCAGGCCTGGTGTGCCCCTGGCACTTTCAGTGGGGCTGGAACATAGAGAGGGCCAGGCGGCCAGAGGGAAACTGGAGTCTGGGGCCAGACCCAGCAGCTCTGTACAAGCCAGGCCGAGCAGCAGGCCCCTGAAAGTTCGGGCAAGACGGTCACCTGCGCAGATATACCTCTTAGCAAGGTGTGAGGGCGGCGCCCACGGCGAGGGCCGGGAGTCAGAATGGAGGGAAAGGACCGTGAAGCGAGAGGAGAAAATTGAGAGGTATCCACATTGGTCATGGGAACTGGGGGCGTCAGATGGCCCCCGAGGCAGGCCCAGAGAGTGCGTGCAGCAGAAGGGATTGGAGTGTGCTTGGTGCCCGTCGCTGGAAGCAAGGAAGCAGAAAGAGGCCGTAGAGACACGGAGGGTCACACCGTGCCTGGGTCGCCGTGCGCAAGCTCCGCCTTGGGCTGTGGCTCTGTCGCCACCTCGTTAGAGGGGAGCACTAGTGTGACTTGTCCAAGGTCACAAAGCCACTGAGTGACTTCAACAAGCCACTTACTGTTCGACTTGCACCCAGGCAGCCGGGCTGCAGAATCCAGGGTCCCTGAGCCAGGGCAAGGTGGGCAGAGCTGAGCGTGTACTGGCTTAGAATCGCCGAAGAGAAAGGGCTGGGTGTTCAAAGGTTTGCTGGCAGGAATGGGAACACAGGTCTGAGGGTGCTGTTGTCATGTTCGAGAACTTTACTCCTCTGTCTCCTCGGGGAATTCATCCTCACAAACAGCAAATGCTATGATATTATTACATATCATAGTAATAACAGAAAAATCAGCCAACAGCCTTGTCTCAGCACTAGCTGGCTTAAGCCCAAGGCTGGTGTGTCCCTGGCACACCCACGGCCTGGGCACACCCAGATTTCCATAGTATAATCATCAAGGAGCTACCGCTGGGTGTTGTGCTTTCCTTACCTCGTCTTAAATCACACACATTTTCCATGATCCTCCTACATGCTGCCTGTCCTTCATGGTTCTTGCTTTTTAATGGCTGCATAATATTCCATAAAAGTCCTGTAGCCTCATTTAAAGTACTCCATGTTCTTATCTTTGAGGCTCAGCCAGGTATTTTGGCTGTGTAATCAACAATCTGAAATGGGTCTCTTGGTGGGCACCTTTTATTCTCCTTCAGCTACATTTTCCTTCTGGACCATCTCCAGGATAAGCCCCATGTGTTGGCTGAGTGGCTATTCGTGATGTTTATACTTTGTTATCAAACAGCCTGCCCTGAAGACTAGCCAGGTTGGCCTCACCATGTCCGAGTGCACAGGTTTCCCCCTTGATTCTTGCCGGAACTGGGTATTCTTTTCCCTCCCTTGATTTTGTCCTCATTTCCTGTCTGTTAGAAACTACCTTCATGTTTCCTTAATTTGCGTTTTTGATGACTTGGGAAACTGAACCGGTTTGCGTTTATTGAAATGAACCAGCCACAGTTCTTTTGGTGTGTGCAGCGTCTTTGGGGTTTCTGCCCACTTAACTGCTGAGGATGCGATTTTGAGGAGTTCCTGATGAGTTCAGATAAAACACCCCTCTGTGAAGCTGGCTGCAGTTGAGGTTCCCAGCCCAGCCACACGTTTTCATTTTCAGTTTTGTTTTTCCACCATGTGCAGAAGTTTTAAACGTCTGCAGACTGTCAGTCTTCTTTTGTCATTTCTTTTTCTTTTTTAAGATTTATTTATTTATGCAGACAAGAGCTGAGCTGTAGGCCAGAGGTGTGGGGATGAGAGGATTCACCAGAGACAGAGTAGGGAGCAGGACAGGCAGATCGACTGAAATACACTGCTGAGGGGAGCAGCGGCGAGACAGGAGGGGTCTGCTGTGCCACGTGGGAAGACCCCCGGCCGGGGATAGAACTGGTGCTGCAGTGGCTGTGGATAACTTCATAGTGCTGAGACGTAACCCCTTGCGCCACCAGGGAGGCCCCTGTTTTGTCATTTCTTATGTGACTTCAAACCTTGGGAAATGACCGTTCCCTCTGGCAGGCAGATTAGTATTTCCTTCTAGTTTTCTGCTGGATTTTCTATGACTTAATTTTTTTACATTTTGCTGTAAAGTTGGAAGTTTCCCCCAAATTGTGACATCATTCCACGGGCTTTCTTGATAATTCCTGCCTTGAGCACTGCCTCGAAGGATCGTTTTGAGCAACTTCGGGTCTGGGGCTCCGGGCCGGCCGTGTGGGGTTCTCCTGGGATATGATGGTGGGGTGTTCACGTGGCCCTGCCCCCTTTCCCAGGTGAGGGCTGCATCGCTCTGCGGTTAGAGGCCACGGAAACTCAGCTCCCCATCTACACACCGCTCACCCACCACGGCGAGATGATGGGCCACTTCCGCGGGGAGATCAAGCTCCAGACCTCCCAAGGCAAGATGAGAGAGAAGCTCTACGGTAAGTGGCCGTGCGCCTCGGGCCTTCCCCGGCCCGGCAGGCTTGGGCACAGGAGGGAGGTGGTTCCCAGCAAAGCCGTCGAATGTGTCTCTGCTGACGAGATCCGAGAGACACTCTGGAGTAAGAGCCGCCACCCCCTTCCTGACCAAGTCACCCCGCATCTTTAAGCGTGAAAGTTTGTGCATTTTCCAGGTACTCTTCTCACCTGATACCAGCCTCTTAGGCCTATGCCTACCTGTTGGCACCTACACCCAAAGGACCAAGTTCCCTGATAATTCTGCCCATGCTAAGCAGCCCAGGCAGCGGGGGGAGGACACTGAGGCCTGCGATGGCTGTTTCCTTCAAGGCCACTGCAGCACCAGTTCGATCCCCGGCCAGGGAGATTCCCACAGGGTGCAGCAGACCCCTCCTGTCTCGCCACTGCTCCCCTCAGCAGTGTGCTTCGGTCGATCCTCCTGTTCTGCTCCCCACTCTGTCTCTGGGGAATCCTCGCCCTGCCTCGTGGTGCCCACCCCCCTTTGCACCTCCCAAATCGCTCTCACGTGTGAACACCCGCGTGGGCTGTCCTGCCCCAGAAACAGCTCTTGGGCATTTCCTTACTCTAGCCCCAGCCGCCCCCCAAACTAGCAGAGTCTGTGGATTGTCTTCCTGGCAGGGTCCCAGCACCTCTGTGAACTTGAACTCGAATCTCCTGGCCCCGTTAAAGGGCTCTCGCTTACTCTGACTGGGAGGAGGCCACGTGGAAGTGACACCAGGCCTGCCCCCCCGGGGAACACAGGCTCCTGCAGGCACTTCCTTGGAAGGGCCGTGCCAGCCTCGGGAGCCAGCCCCTGCCGTTCCCCACTTGCAGAGCCTCCTTGACTGGAGAGACCTGCCCTCCTCCGTCATGGGGGACCCAAGTCTAGCCCAGAGCCCCTAACAGCAAAGGGAGTGCACGGCTGTGTATAGACTCAAATGTGTCCTTTTCCGTCATTTGGAAACTTACAAAGGAGCGTGTAGCTTTCTTAATCATTCCCATCAATTTAAAATCTCTCTGCTTGAATATGAGAAGGTTTAAGAGGCCCCACGCTTCAGAATTTGTTAATCAGGCATTTCTTCTTCTTCACAAAGCAACAAGTGAATTTTTTTCCCTCTTTGCTTCAGTTCCCACTCAAAAGCACTCAAATAACAGCCCAAAATGGGTTGGCTTTACCTTTATGCTTGATAATGTATGAGATGATTGTCGTGTAACTGTCACCTTATTTCTCTTTCATAACAGCCTGGCCAGACAGGTGTTATCCTTGTGTGGTAGATAGGGAAACTGAGGCACAGAGGACTAAGGGTCACACGCCTGGAAAGTTGGGAGCTCAAGGTGGAAGTCCCGCGTCCCCAAGTCTCTGCTAAGCTAGAATCCGTAAATGTGGGGATCCAGCCTGTCACACTGAAAGTGGGGCGGACAGGGCACCACTGCCCAGGCTCTGAGGCAAGAGCCACCAGAAAGCCCCAAAAGGCCACAAACAACCAAGGCCAGCGCCTGGAGAGGGCAGGCACCGTCTGGGGTTCTCACCCCGCGCACGATTGCAGGGACTCAGGCTGCAGGAACAGCAGCAAACATGGGGTTTATTTTACAAGTGGGGAACAGAGCTCACTGCACCCTCAGGCGGCGGCCGCCTCCCCCGGAACACAGCGGGACGGCAGCTCCTTGCGAGGCGCTGGGTGAGACCCACACACAGGCCTCTGAGACACCAGGCCCAGGGCCCCTGGGGCTCCTCTCAGGCTGCGTCAGAGACAGGACCGGGGCCCGTCCTGCAGACTCCTTCAGCGTCTCCTCCTGCTCGGCGGGCGGCTGCTGATGCTTCTTTCTTCCTCGGAGGCCAGGAGCGGACTTCCTCCTTCTCTCTTCGGCGTCTGGAACCGTCGTCTTTCTTCTCCTGGGGCTGGTGTCATCGTCTTCCCCTGTTCTTCTCTTCAGGGGTCTCCTTCTTGCTCTGGGGCTGGCGTCCTCGCTTTTTTTTTTTTCTCTTTTTTCCCCCTTTTTCGTTTCCCTCCGATCCTGGCTTATATCCTCTCCCAGAGGACCATCCGTAAGTCTGATTGGACCATTTTTCAATCCTGGAGCTGATTAGACTGACCCATCAGCTCCTAGCACCTGATTGGTCCGTTCAAAACGGCAGTTACTGGGCAGGAGCAACGGCCATAACTGCTCCTGGAGCAGCAGCGTAAGAGGCACCACGCTCCTGCCGCTCCCACTGCTAAGGCAGCTGGGTTCCGGTAACAACATGAGGAGCAAGAGAGCAGAACTCACTTTGCATGGGTGCCTGGCACCCCATTTCAGGGCAGACTCGGGGCCTCCAGGGGTGCTGCCTCCCATGCTTGAGGCTCCCCCTTCTGGCTTCCTTTGTCTAGCAGGACAGTGGGTTGGGGTGAGGGCGACCTCAGCTCCTCTGCCACCACTAGCCAGGAGCACAAACGGGGCTCCCCATTTAGCCCATGAATGGGTTCACTTTGGGTACCTCACGCTCTTATGCAAACCCCTTGTTAGATTTTATTCTTATTTTTTTTTAAGATTTATTTATTTATACATACAAGCTGGGGTACAGGTCAGAGGCGTGGGGTGGAGAGAGGGTTCACCAGAGACAGAGCGGGTAGCAGAACAGGCAGATCAGAAACACACTGCTGAGGGGAGCAGCGGGCGAGGCAGGAGGGGTCTGCCGCGCCATGTGGGATTCTCCCCAGCCGGGCATCGAACTCGCATCGCCGCTGCCGACAGCTCCACAGCGCAGCACTTAACCACTGCGCCACCAGGGAGGCCCTAGATTTTATTCTTATTGCCAGAAATAATCGCCTGATTTGTCCCTGTTGGCAACTCCGTGTTAGAAATGTCCCATGACCCAACAGTTGAGGGGACATAACCAGTCAATCGTGGGCCCCCGTGAAGCCTCAGATCTCGCTTCACCCACACCGCAGGCAGCAATACTCACCGTCCAGCCTCGGGGTGAGAGTGGACACCTCCGCCCTCCTGGCCCGTCCGCCCGGGTGCTGGGGCCTCACGGGCTCTTTTCTTGGCCCTTTCCGCCCAGACTTTGTGAAGACTGAGCGGGACGAGACCAGCGGGTCCAAGTCTCTGAAGAGCCTCACCAGCCACGACCCCATGAAGCAGTGGGAACCTGCCAACAGGTACGGGAGTGGGGGGTGAGAGGGACCCACAGGCAGGCTTGGCAGGCCCAGGAGAGGGGAGGCAGAGCATGGCGCGGCCTGCTTCTGTCTGAGGCTCTGCCCAAACGGAGAGGCTGGCGTGGCTGTGACCAGCGGGGCGGGGCCTCCTCCGCGGCGGGGTTTGGTGCTGGTCTACGAGCTTGTTCGACTACTACGGCTCGTTGGGTTAGAGAACCTGATGGGGTGCAGTCCCTGACTCGGGTACCCCCAGCCTAGGAGAACAATGCCCAGCAGAGGAGGACGCAGCTGCAGAGATGACCGTGGGACAGTTGTAGTGTCTCCTGCGGGACTGGGGACATTGGCAGTCAGGGCCCTGTGGCTGACGACCCCATCCTGTGACTAGGGGCAAACGCAGACAGGCTGCTGCTGACATTGATGTCTCTAAGGCTAGGGAGCAGCGCCTGCTAATGTGGTCCCAAGTTCCAGAATCCAGCCGTGCAGAATTGGCATGGCCTCCCTGCCAGCTTATGGAGGGGCAAAGCTGTGCCAGCTAGCCAAAGCTGTCTTTCCAAAGCCCAGCACACCCGCTTCAGGAGGACGGGATCGACCCACACTGCCTGTCCTCCAGCCCCCCCCACCCCACCCCAGCTCATCCCCCGCTCCACCCCAGCTGCCAAAGGCCCAGCTGTGGGCACAATCTCTTTTCGTCCGATGCCATCCCATCAACGGATGCACCTCACTCTCAAGCGTCTGCCTGGTTCCAGAATCGGGATCCGTGGTCACCAAATTATTTCCCACTTGACGAGTATTATGACTGCCACGCCTTAAGCAGGCATGCAGCACGGAGGAGTGAGACGAGGCCCAAGCCAGGCTGGGGGCAGCTGGGGGCTGGGGCATGTGTGATAGCCCGTGTCCTCGGGAGTGCCCTGTCCACAGGACGCACTGTTGTTCTGACAACCGGAGGTGGCGGGGGGGTGTGTCCCTTTGGGCCCCACCCCCAATCTGGGCCACGCCCCCACGCTTTCCTCTGACTCCCCTTGGCCTCTGTGACCCCCACATCGTCTTTAAAGTGTCCCCATCCTGAGGCCTTACGCAAACAGACCAGTTGCCTTGTCCCAGATAGAACTCGCGCTCAGCCCTGCACCCCCCGGCCCCCTCCCCCAGTCACCCGACCCCGCTGGCCCTGCCAGCCTCTCAGCCTCTCCCTATCAGCTCATCGGCCTTCAGAGCAGTTCAAGCCCCTCTGACCTCAGGGCCGTCTCCCCACTTCTTATCTGCTTCCTCACATGGGCATTCTCTGGCCACCCTGTGCCCACCTGGCCCCAGCCTGGGCTCGCTTTCTCTGCCTTTTATTGCTCTCAGTTCCAGCACGGCGTAAACGCTGTGTCTCGCAGCCACTGGGCTTGTTCTGTGTCTCTCCCGGGATGGGGTTCCGTGAGGCAGACCTTGTTCTTATCCACAGTCCTGTCCCCTCCTCCTGGCCCACAGCTGGTGCTAACGAGACACTCAGGAACATTTTGTTAAAGGGATGGATGGGGGGGGGGGATGGGGGGGTGGGTGGGTGGACAGACGGGTGCATGGATAGATGGGTGGGTAGATGGGTGGATGGATGGATGGATGGATGGACGGATGGATGGACGGACAGACGGGTACATGGATAGATGGGTGGGTGGGTGGGTGGACAGACGGGTGCATGGATAGATGGGTGGGTGGGTGGATGGATGGATGGGTAGATGGGTGGATGGGTGGATGGACGGATGGGTGGGTGAACAGATGCCCAAAGAGCAACCAGCCCCTAAAGGACATCAGAGGACACTGTCCTGAGGCTGGTGCTGACCTGGGGGAGGGCAGGGAGCCCGAGTTCTGACTGCGTGCCTCCCTGCAGGATCCCTCCCGGTGGTGGCTCCGCCCTCACTGAAATCATCAACCCCAGCTACATGGGAGTGGGGCCCCTTGGGCACCTGAAGCAGGTCCTGTCCCCTGACCATCAGCCCACAGCCTGGAGCTACGACCCGCAGCTCAAGGACCCCTCTCTGGGTCTAGGAAGGGGAGAGAGCCCTCCAACCCCTCCGTCCCAAGCACCCATCTCACCAAAGAAGCTGTCATCCGCACCCCGGGGCCCCGGCCCCAGGACTCAAGAGTCGAGGTGAGCAGCCCCTGCCCTGGGTTTCCCCTCCAGCATCCAGCCCTAGAATGGAAGCTTCCTGAGGGCAGGGGTGCGGGCCACTGCTGGGCTCTGGGACCCCGCTCTGGGCTGGGAATGCAGTAGGCACTGAAGAGCTGCTTGTGGGATCTCCAGTTCTGACCCTTTTGGTACACACAGGAAAGATTTTTTTAAATAGGATAGAAAAATTTGAAGATACTGTAAAGAAACAAATAACCTTCCTATAAAAACTACAGTTCTTAAAAAATCCATTTCTATGACCACTGAACCGTCTGGCTCCCCGCTCTGCCCAGAGGGCCCAAGGAGCAGAGGTGGATTTCCAAAAAGTCCCTCCCAGCCCCCAGCTCCCCCTTCTCTTCTCACCATGAAGAGGGCTCTTGTTCCCGTGGGGAAGCGCCTGTTGTTGAGGGCGTCAGGAAAGGCAGCGGCTGGGCAGGCAGTGTCAACAAGAGGGAGAGAACTAGCATGCAGAGGAAGGAGCTGGCCGGGAAATTTCTGGAAGGGTTAGAAAATGTGGATCTGCATCTCAAGCTAGTCCAGGGAGCACGTGGCAGGACGCAGGGCTGGGCAGCCAGGCCTCCAAGCAAGCCCATCCAGGGGAGCGGCCCTACGAGCTCCTAGAACCCCAGGGTGACAGGCAGTGATTAAAAGTGCACGTTCCAGTTAAAAGTGAAGATCTACAAGGGGTCGTTAGCGTCGCCTTCCCTGGGCTGTCTGGGCTCTGGGCAGCCCCCCTGCCCTGGTCTTTTAAGTTCCTGGCTGGTGTTTTGTGTTTTTTTTTTTTTAATATTTATGTATTTAAGCATATAAGAGCTGGGGTGCAGGCCAGAGGTGTGGGGGCTGAGAGGAGTCACCAGAGACAGAGTGGGAAGCAGAACAGGTGGCTCTATCGAAATACACTGCTGAGGGGAGCAGCGGGGAGGCAGGAGAGGTCTGCCGCGCCCTGTGGGAAGCTCCCTGGCGGGGGATCGAGCTTGTGCTGCAGGGGCTGCCCATCGCGTCATAGTGCTGAGGCTTTACCCTGCGCAAGCAGGGGGGCTCCTTGCTGGTGTTTTCTGACACGCGTTTATTAAGAGGGGCAGGGAGCCCCAGCAAACACCGCCCTCCTCGTCTCCCACTACTTCCCACTTTGCGCACTGGCTGCCTGGGGTTTCCTCTGGATTGAGGGACAGTTATACTCTTCTCCCTTACGCGCTTTCTCTTAAAGAAAAAACAGCTAGATGAGAGAAGGGAGGATGTGATGGGACAGGACAGAGAGGTGCATAAACTGCACCGCCTGACCTCAGCCTGCCTCCCTCTAGTTCGCACAATCTATTGATAACATTCTGACTGGTCATTTGTAAGAGATGTGGGAGAAAGAGAAACCGTCTCCCTCCCCCCTGGCAAAATGAGGCCAGAAGCTGCTGTGCGGTGGGCACTGAGGTGCCCATTGGCCCAAATCCCATGAGTGGCAGGTGGACCCTGGGGAATGGGACCGCAGATCACCCCAGAAAACAAGCGTAGTTACTCGTTTAAGTGGACTGCTTTTAAGTTCTCAAGGTAAAGGCACCTTTGTGCTGGGCGCCTTGAAGACAGGGTGGAAGCTGAGAGGAACGGCCCCTCTGGCTCCCCAGACAAGTCATCCCGGGGGGCTTCTGAGCCCACTTCTCACCCAGGAGGTGACTAGTGGCAAGAAGCCAGCTGCCCCCGCACCTGCTTCAGCCATCCCAAGCCCGGTTCAGACTGGGCAAAGGCTGGGAAAAAGGGGGTGTTGCCATCACCCACATCTCTGGTTATGCAACTGTTTCCAGTCTCTCCAAAAAGTCATGAGCAGAAATCCCAAGTGTACAGTCAGGCCTCGTGGCGCGCCCCTGAGGCCAGCCCACCCACCCCACCCCACGGAGCCTGTCGGGGCGATGCACCCCGAGACCCTGACCCCGTGCTGGGTGCTCAGCACACATGCCATCAGTGAGAGCGCAGTGGGTCCGGGGGCCCCTCTCTGCCCCACAGCTTCCCTTTTTTGCAGAAAGCAGACCTAGAACACCCCCTGGGGGAGGAAGTTGTTGCACAGAAAGAAAAATGTGTTCCCGTTCTGCGTCTCATTTGCGCAGCAGGAAACCGCCTCAAATGGGAGCTGTGACAGTCAGAACAGGCAGCAGCACAGCTGAGCCCCTTCTGCGGGTCCAGCCGCCCCGCTTTCTTGCCCCCGCCTTGCCTCACTGTGCTCCCGTCTCCAGGTCCCTCTGATTTTCGACATTACAGCTGCTTTTTCCTCCCCGCTCGGTGTTGGGACTTGGAGGAAACCACGCTCAGCAGATCCCCAGGGAGAGGACTTTATGTGCTCAGGAAGAACGTTAATCGGGAACGTGGGCCCCCTGGGCAGAGAATTTAGTTCATGGTCACCTCCTGTGCTTGGGGCAGTGTCAAACAGGGGGCTCCCAAGTGCCTATTAAATGGGGGTTCCTGGAGCTAGAACCCTCGAGTAAGCACCCATGGTCCCTCAGAAGGTCACATTACTTACAGAGCTTCTGCTCCCCTGAGGGGCAGAGCAGAAGTTGCGAGAGAGGGCAGGAGGCTGGGGGGCTTGGGGAGGAAGCCAGGGAGCAGCAGGGTTGGGGGAGGAGGCCTGGAGGGGCTCTGAGGACGGAAGGGCTTGGTGCTGGGCACCTGGAGGCCGCTGCTTCCCTCAGCAAATGCCAGCTGGCATACACCTGTGCGCCCTGCTCCAGTTTGTGTCTGATGAGGTGAGGGTCACATGGCCTGGAACAGCCACCGACAAGGGGGCCCCTGGGTGGTGTTCTCTGCGCAGTCCCCACCTCTGGCTGGTTCCGAGGCATTTCTATCACTGCCAAGGAAAACCCCACCCTGGGGCCTCCCTGGTGGCCTAGGGGTTAAGTCTCAGCTATCACCGCAGTGGCCTGAATTCCATCCCCAGCCAGGGAGCTGACCCACAGGGCGCAGCAGACCTCTCCTGCCTCGCCCGCTGCTCCCCTCAGCAGTGTATTTCCGTCCATCTGCCTGTTCTGCTCCCCGCTCTGTCTCTGGTGAGCCCTCTCATCCCCCGCACCTCTAGCCTGCACCCCAGTTCTACGCAAAAATAAAATCTTTAAAAAACGAAAACCCCATCCCATGGAGTGACGACACCTCACGTGTGTCTTCCCCACTGTCCCCCTCTTTCCAGCTCCAGGTCTGGGGACATGGGGAAGAACGCTGTGGAATCTTTGCCCCCCGAGGACCCGGACCTGACCAAGCCCGAGATGTTCGAGAACCCGCTGTATGGGTCTGTGAGTTCTTTCCCTAAGCTGGTTCCCAGGAAAGAACAGGAGTCCCCCAAAATGCCGCGGAAGGAGCCCCCGCCCTGCCCAGACCCGGGCACCTTGTCCCCCAGCATCTTGCTGTGTAAGCCCCAGGAGGCTGAGAGCAGCAAGGGGAGCGGCAAGCCGGCGGCCGCGCCCTTCCTGAGCCCCACGCCCAGGCTGCGCTCCTTCACCTGCTCGTCCTCTGCCTCGGCCACCCCCACCGAGGGCCGCCCCGCTGGCAGCGACAAGGGCCCGGGGAAGCCCAAGACCCTGCCCAGCACCCTGGTCCCAGTGCCCGCCAAGCGGCCCGTCAAGCCTTCCAGGTCGGAACTGAGCCAGCCTGCCCCGGCCACCCCGCTGCTGCGGCCGCCCCTCCCGGTCAAGAGCCCCGCGGTGCTGCACCTGCAGCACGCCAAGGGCCGCGACTACCGCGACAGCACCGAGCTCCCCCACCACTGCAAGCACCGGCAGGACGACGCGCCGCTCGGCAGGGCGGCCATGCAGGTGCGCGCGCGCGGGATGCGCGGGCGTGCGCACACGCGTGTGCGCTGCGGTGTGGGTGGGCTCACCCGCGTGGGGGATGCAGCCTCCGCTCAGGAGCACACGTGGGCCCGCGCCTGGCGTGGAAGCACCGCCCCCAGGAGCGGGTTCCGGGAAGCGGGTCTGAGAGCCACTCCAGGATGAAGGCGGAGGAGGCCGGATTTGAACCCAGGCCGGTGTGACCCCAGACCCCTCCTATGGCGAGGGGTTGGAAGGAGGCTGTGGGTGCACTCCCAGTCCTCCTGTGTCAGACCTAGAGGGAAAGGCTCGGGAAGCACCAGGCCGCCTCCAGCTTGTTGCCGTTCCTTCTGGTCCTTAAAACATCCCTCTATTTTAGAGACTTCCAACTAATGGCCCCTTCCTGCCTATAAAATAGACTTTATTTTTTAGTAAAATGAATAGTGGTTAAGAACAGACTCTGGAGCCAGACTTGTCTTGGGTTTGAACCCCAGGTCTCCCACTTCCTCCTTCTGTGCCTGACGCCTCAGTTTACTCAACTGGAAAGGGGGCTATTGACAGTACCTGCCTCTCAGGTTTAGAAGAACATTCAGTTTTGTTATTTCCTAGGTTATAGCTTATGCACAGAAATGACGTACATTATACATTTCATATTCATAGACTGCTTGTTACGACATGCACATACAGTATGCATATATCATAGAACACGTGTAATAGTGATGGCCAGTGATGACTCTTCGCAGTGGTGTTAGAGGAAACCTCGCCCACAGGGGCCGGGCATGGGGGCTTGGGGGTGTCAGTCCTGGGGAGGACGCAGCCCTGACCATCTCCTGTTCTCCGCAGTGAGGCCCCTGGGGAGCTGCCAGAGAGACGGAGCCCAGAGGAGCAGCCGGAAGCGCCTTCCCTCTCCCAGACCCCTGTGGCCTCCTCCTCCCCAGCTGCCTGTGCAGAGCTTCGTGTTTTCCAGTAGAGGACCCGGCTTCGGTGGCTTGGAAACTCGGCACCCAGCACTGAGGCTGGGAGACAGAGAGACCAGATGGTCACAGACAAGCCAGAACCTGGGCCCCAGCTTGGTCTTGGTACTCAGGACCCAAGAGCCTTGTTCCGGTTGCCATTTTGAAAAAAGGAACTAAAGCAAAGATTTGAGGGGGGCAGGGGGCAACATCAATAATAATACTATTAATAATAATAATAATGGCTGCATCTGTGGCGTCCTGCCACGTGTGGCGGCCATGCTGAGTGCTCAGCGAACCTTGGAGGCTTGAATCTTCAGTCAACCAAAACCACATCCCGAGACCCCGGTTCAACTGTAATGTCCAGAGCGGTTTGGGCAAAGCATTAATAAGGCCAGCCCCAGTGTGGGACGGGCTGGGGCCCGGGAGCGGAAGGGGAGTGGTTCACGGAGGCGAGAATGACCGACTCTGTGGAGAGTCAGTGACGCCAAGTGCTTGAGCCAATGCCCCGAAGTCCCAGCAGGGCTGACACAGCAGGGACCCTCTGGCTGCTGCAGATGGTTCCGTAAGATGGAGAAGCCTCCTCTGCAGTGAAGAGGCCCGCATCATCCCTCATCCTCACCCAGGCCTGTGCCACCTCCCTGTACCCTTCTCAAGGTGGGCCGCCACCTCCAGGCCACGTGTCACATGAGCCCCGACCCCAGTCTCCTCGTGCTAACACAAGAGTCTTGGCTGTTGCTTCTGAAGTCCGCGCTGGCCCCAGGGAGGACGGGCTTCTACCAGGAGGCCCTGGGATAGTGCTGCCTCCGGGGCGCCCACCCTGCTTCCTTGGTTGCTAGGAGAGTAGATTAGTCATGTCTTTTCTTGTGTGGCTTTGACATAATTCAGGTAGGAAACCGAACCCCAAAGTGTGTGTGAGTGCAGGTGAATAGGTACGCACCCTCCTTCCCCACGTGTCTGTCTGCGTGACCAATAAACCGTGCCTTCTCACTGAGCCGCGCTGCCTCTTTTCCTGCCGTCCAGAACCAGACAGGTCCCCAGGCCCTTGAGGCCGCAGAGCGGTCACTGGGAGAGGTGTGGGGGGGAGAGCGTCACTGGCCACAGGGGCCTCGGTGAGCTAGTTTGAGGTTGGGCATTTCCCATCCACACCACTTCTGGGGGGCCCAGTCATCACCGGCATCACCCCATCATCCCGCCAGCATCATCCCACCACCCCAAGTTGCTCCTGGCGTTAAGAGTGTGTGTTGCCAAGTCCCAGAGTCACTAAATGTGCCAGCAGGCCTGGGTCAAGGGCCTCAGGTCCTGCCTGCAGGCGCCCCAGCACTGCGGGGGTTAGGGAGCTGCCCCACCCGAGGGGCCCGTTCCCAGGGCACTTGAGCCTGGGTTGCTGTCCACCGTTCGGGCTGCTCGCTGGCCAGGCTGAACCCCAGGAGAGCTGGAGGCCACCAGAGCGAACTCCTGCCCTTCGGCAAGCTGTGCAGGCTGACGGGACCGGGTTGGCAGCTGCAACGACGGCGCCTCACCCCTGCAGCTGGAAACCCCCAGCCCTCCAGCGCCAGCTTTCTGACTCGATGGGCCAAGGGCGGACCGCTAGAGACCCAGCCTTCAGGCCAGTGACCCTGACACCCGTCACCCACCCGGGACCAGGACGGGCTGATGCTCTGCAGGGTGCCTGTAGCTGCTCGCTGTGCAGGGGAGCAGAAAGGGGAGCCCCCGCGCCCGCCCAGAGTGGACTCCAGGCCCTGCATTTCTGAAGGTGCCCAGGAGAAGCAGGTGCAGCAGCCGCAGGGGCTGCACTGTGGATTCCCCATCACTTTTCACTCTGAGTTCCAGTCCCCTGCCCAAGCAGAGGGCCCCAGGCAGGTCTCCCCACTCCCACGCTGGCCGTTGAGCACCCCTGGGCCTTGGCTGTCGGTCGACGGGGGCAGGCCCATCTCCGGGCCAAACCTGAAACATCGCGACATTCGAGATTATTCATCCTGGTCCTTCAACCAAAGGCTCAGCCCGGACTCCTAAGCCCCCGCCCACCTTTCTCCCTGTTGGTTGGCCCATCTCTTGGGGGCCCCTCTAGCCAAGTGGCATTCCCATTTCTGCTCTGCTCTGATCTCCGGCCTCCCCGACACCCGCTTCTCCCGCCCACAGCAGGACGAGAGGGAGTGCAGAAAACCCCGCGTCTTTATCGCCTAGTCTTTACCTCTGCTTCTTGCCAGCTGTTCTTCACCAAGCTCCCTGACCACGGAGGCGGCTTCATTGACAAGCTTTCCTCACCCAAGTGTCCTCCGCCCGTAGGGTGAAACCCATCGCCCCCTGACTGTGAAGCTGCTGCCATCACTTTTTGTTTTTTAATTTACTTATATTTGCGTACAAGAGCTGGGATGTAGGCGGGTGAGAGGATTCACCAGAGACAGTGGGGAGCAGAACAGGTGGATCTACTGAAATCCACTGCTGAGGGGAGCAGCAGGGAGACAGGAGAGGTCTGCTGTGCCCTGGGGGAAACTCCCTTGCCGGGGATCGAACTCGTGCTGCAGTGGCTGCCGACAGCTTCATAGTGCTGAGACATAGCCCCCTGCGCCACCAGGGAGGCCCCGTCTCTGGGGTTTTTTTAAGCCAACATTTCCTTCTGTGTGTGATTCTGTGAGAGCTGGTGGAAGCCAGCAGATTTTCTGCCAACAGAAGGTGTCGTTACCATGATGGATACTCTCCAACAGCAACTGACCCCCAGCCTTGCCACCCTGGTGTGGTGACCACCTTGTCCAGCGTCAGCCCTGCCTGGCTGCTCCTCCTTCCTGGGTTCTGGTCTTTTTCCATGCCATTTCTTCCACCCATAGGAAGGAAATTAGTGAGTCATTCAGAAAAGCTCCCTCCCACAGCTACCTTCCCTAACCCCAGCCTACAGGTTCTTGTCTTCTTGGGTCCTTAAAATAGCTCCCTTCTCTCAGCAAACTATTTCCATGGAGATCAGGTCTCTTTCTCTGAAAGCCTAGAAGCTTCCTGCAAGGCAGTAAGCCCAGCTCCAGCCCTCCCTTCAGGACAGAGACCCTTTATAATCAAATATACGATCTCACCCCGCACCCGCAGCCCAGAGTGAACCCCCTCCCAGAGTCCCTTTTGGGGCGAGACTTGCACAGCTCAGGCACAGCCAGCAGACCTTCCGCTGTCTTGTCACGTCCGGTTGGGGTCGCTGGTGCATGCTGGTCCATTCTCTCAGGACCCCACCAACTGAACCATGGGGTGTGCCTGTGAGCCACTTTCTGCCAGGTGTGGCCAGCTGGGGGCCCACCATGTGCTCAACCATACTGAGGGCGTGGGCTGGGCCTTGGGGTCAGCAGATTTATTCGGGACCATGATGGGAGGGGCAGCGGTCAGGCCAAATGGAGGATTTTTTAAAAAGATTTATTTATTATGCATACAAGAGCTGGGGTGCAGGCCAGAGGTGTGGGGTGGTGAGAGGATTCACCAGAGACAGAGTGGGGAGCAGAACAGCCAGTACTACTGAAGTACACTGCTAAGGGGAGCAGCGGGGAGACAGGAGAGGTCTGCTGCGCCCTGTGGGAAGCCCCCTGGCCGGGGATCAAACTCGTGCTGCAGTGGCTCTGGGTAGCTTCATAGTGCTGAGACTTAACCTCTGCACCACGAGGGAGGTCCCCGAATGGAGTTTAAATATCTTGCCTTTCATTTCCTAAAAATATGGACTTGTACGGGGTACTTAAGCTTTTGTGCACCTCAGTCTCCTCCTTGTGCAGGACCCAGGAAGAAGGTGCTTCTGCTTATGGTCATGAGGATTCGGGGCTCAGAGCCTGGCATGCTGGAGGAGGTCCCCAGTTCCTCCCTGGGAGGCAACACATGGGGAGGCCCTGGGAGATCCTCCACAGGAAGCAGGTGGGAGAAGACCCAGGCAGCAATGAGGGAGGTGGCTGATCAGGTGCTTGGGCATTAGAGGAATATACTAGAAGGGGGTGGGGAAAGGCCTCCCAAGTGTGGGCAAGAACAAGACTAAACAAACGAGGTAGGAAGTCAAGGGGGCAGTGAGCCTGGGAAATCCTTGAAGGTGGGGGCAGTTCAGAACAGGGGGACTAGTTGAGGCAATGCGCTCTGGTGAAGGCCAGGAGGCCTGGTTGGTGCCAGGGGTGCTAGCTGAGGCCAGGGCGGCTAGTTCAGGTCAAATGGGACAGTTGCGGCCGGGAGGACTGACTGAGGCTAGGGGAGCGATTTTAGTCCAGGAGCTTGAGCTGAAGCCGAGAGACTAGTTGAGCCCAGCTAAGCTTATTGAGACCTACTGAGGTATAGCAGTGGGGAGATGGGGAGACACAGTGGAGTCTAGGGGAGCTAACTGAGGCTAGGGCCTAGTTGAGACCCTGGGGAGCCCTGTCCAGGGATCCCATCAGAAGCCGGTGTTCCTTCTCCCTCCCCCACTAAAGCATCCTATTTGCCTCCTGCTGCTTCTCGACTTGACGTGCTCCATCCGGCCTTCTCCTAGACGCTTGGGGAGGCCAGTTTGGGGTCAGCTCATCTCCACCTATCTTGTTAGTTTGGGTCCCTGAGAAATGGACTCTGAGAAGAATTTAAATACAAGGAGAGTGTAGGGTAAACAAAAGCGTCATCAGGTTTTTCTGCCCTCCCTTCAAGGATAGACCCCTGCAGCCCTACACACATGCCTCATGGCAGGCACCTGGAGTAGGGTGTGGGCGTGCGGGAGTGGACACACCTGGGCCAGAGACTGGGCCTGGAGGCCGAGAATATAAGCAGCAGCAGCAGGAGGCAGCAAGTGTGGAGCAGAGAACCGTTCTGGGTGCAGCAGAGACCACGAGACGATGCCAGAGAGCCCGGAGTGAGTGAAGATTCTCTGGGGGCTAGAGGCCTGCCAGCCTCCGGCCCCCTGTCCCCAGCCTGCCCTGTACCTGGTTGCCTCCCTATAAGAGACCATTAAAAACCTAAAAAGCCACCGAGGGCCCCAGGACTCCTTTTCCGTCCACCCATCTGCCAGCGTCATTGAGAACCTGCTCCCAGGGCTGGTCCTGTCCCCACAGAGAGTGTTAGGGAGGAACTCTAGGAAACGCGGGGTCGGGGCGCTCGGGAGCAGGCAGCCTCCACGGCCAGTGGTGTGGAGCGCCGTGAGAGCACCCATCCAGAGAGGAGACAGCTGGGTGCTTCCCCACCAGCTCTGGGGAGCACCTGAGGAGCAGCCTTGGGGTGTAATTTCCTCAACTCTTCTGGCCTGTGGGGCAAAACCAACTCCAGAGATCAGTACTCTGGGGTCTGAGGAGCCGTTGGCGTGTGGAGCTGGTGCCAGATGCTGTGGGCACCAGTGGGTCTGCCCCACCAGCCACAGACCAGCAGGGCTCTGGAACCAGGCTGGCCTGGCCATGGCACCTCTGGGTGCTCAGGGAGCCACCGCCTCCTTTCGGCTGCGTTCCACAGCATGAGAGGGAAGAACATTCTAGGCAGCGAAAGTTCAGCAGCCCTTGAACATGCGTGTTCAAGAAACAGGAAAAAACTGGTGCACTGGAGCCTCGTGAGTATGATACAGTCAGAGAAGAGGGGTGGGGCTGTGGGGGCCCAGGCGTTTTTTTTTTTTAAGATTTATTTATGCATTTATGCAGGCACTTTTTAAAAAGATTTATTTATGCATACAAGAACTGGGGTACAGGCCAGAGTTAAGGGGGTGAGAGGACTCACCAGAGACAGGGTAGGGAGCAGAAGAGCGGACTGACTGAAATACACTGCTGAGGGGAGCAGCGGGGAGACAGGAGAGGTCTGCTGTGCCCTGTGGGAAGCTCCCTGGCTGGGGATCGAACTTGTGCTGCAGTGGCTGCTGATAGCTACATAGTGCTGAGACTTAACCCCTTGCACTACCAGGGAGGCCCCAGGGACAGGTATTTAGAAGCTCATTACCCTGCAGCCCATCAGACGAGCTCTTGAACCCAAACTGAGAGGCTCGAAATCCATGAGGTGCCAAGTGGGCCTGAGAGGAACCGAGGAGATGGAGTAGATCTGTGTGAGACGCTGGTTGGGATCTGAAGGAGGGAGGGTGTCTATGTGAAGGTTTATTGGGAAGGTGCCAGGAAAATGGGGTGCCGCATGGCTGCAGCCAGGGACCTGCAACACAGTCTCCCCTCCCCCTACATCCCTGGGCTCCTGGCACAGAACACGGCACAGTTAAAGCTCCCCCGGGGCATTGCAGGCACCGTGGAGAGTTACTACATGTGCCCATGTCTGTCAGTTCTGTGAGGAATTTTTCTTTTTTGGTTTGTTTTTTCAAAGTACGTCATTGTTCATATTTGCACAGTATTTGATTTCTCCCCTCAGGTGTAGTCCCCATAAACCTCCCACTACCACCTCATCTGTGTACCCCACCACCACCATGCGTTGTGCTCTTCCCTCCCGGGCCTGACCCTCCCAGCCCCTCCCTGCTGTATGTCTCAGATCTATAACTTGCCTTTTAGTTTTGTCTTTTTGTCCTCTGACCTTAGGTTGCGTTTCTCCATATCCCCCAATAAGTGGAAGCATCCAATATTTCCCTTTATCCTCCTGACTTAATTCACTGAGCATGATCCCTTCCAGTTCCATTCATGTCACTGCAAATGGCATGAGTTTATCTTTTTGATCACTGAGTAGTATTCCATTGTGTAGATACACCATATCTTGATCCACTCATCTGTCTGGGGGCATTTAGGTTGTTTCCGTATCTTCGCTATTCTGCACAGTGCTGCAATGAACACAGGGGTGGAGGTATCCTTTTGAATTAATGTTTTTGTGTCCTTTGGGGAGATTCCTAGGAGTGGGATTGTTGGGTCATATGGAAGCTCCATTTTCAGTAATCTGAAGAATCTCCACACAATTTGTCGTAGTGGCTAGACCCGTTTGCATTCTCACCAGCAGTGTAGGAGAGTTCCTTTTTCTCCACATCCTCGCCAGCATTTGTTGTTGTCAATTTTTTTAATACAGGCCATCCTCGCCAGAGTGCGGTGGCATCTCATTGTGGTTTTGATGTGCATTTCCCTGACTATGAGGGAGGTTGAGCACTTCCTCTTTGGACAAGTGTCTTAGCTCTTCTTCCCATTTTTTGACTGGTTTTTTTGCTTTGTTTTTGTTGACTCATGCGAGCTCTTTGTAGATCTTTGAAATCAGTCCTTTATCCATTGTACGTAGTGCGAATATCTTCTCTGCGGGGGATTTGGTCAGACATGGGGCACAAGTAATCATACATAGGCTCTAGTTTGACTCTAGGTCAAAGAGTTGCCAGACTTAGCAAATAGGATGCCCAGTTCAATTTGGATTTCAGATGAACAACAGATAGTACTTTAGTGTTTTACTGTATGTCCCAAACAGTACAAGAGGCGGAATATAACTGGACGGTGGCCACACCATATATGGAAACAGCTCTGAGCCACAACCCGCCTCATCAGCAGTCACGCCCAGGAAGGCAGCCTGCTGTTTGTCACACACAGAGGAAGCCAGACAGCAACTCTGTAACCATCAATCCCAAATGACCAGGGGTTCACCATCAACCCCAATGACTAACCCCAAATGATCAATAACTGAGTTACCCTCATTTCTGTCACTGCTTCCAACTTAGGAGTAACCAAAGGAAGCCACAGATGTACTCCCAGCCAACCGCACAGGGCACCCTGCTTCTAGCTGGTTTGGTTGGCCTCTTCCAGCTTCCCTAGGCCCAGAGCCTCCAACCAGGGCTCACTTGGATCTCTCCCTTTTCTATCATAAAGCTGCCCCACTTCTCTGTCTGCTGGACTCCGTGAAAAGCAAGTGACCATAGCTGATGCCCAGCTAGAAGTTCTGAACAGATGGCCTTTGCTGTTCTTGTTGGCTGGTCTTCATTTATTTATACAATAAGTAAGTCTCAAATGATTTACACTAAAAAATGTTTTATCTGATAGTAAAATTTAACTGGACAATCTATGTTTCTTCTGGCAACCTAGTGCTGGTCCATCTACCTGAGGATCCAGGTAAAGATGCCCCTGGAGGTGGCGGACAATGCTCCCACAGCTGGAGTGAGGCACTAGCTCTGTGACTGTCCAATGAGGAGTTTGAGCAAACACAGAGACGTGACAGCCAACGCAGCCAGCACAGACAGGGCTGGAGTTCAGGCTTCCCCCCAAAGGGTACCCAGTGGAAGCTAAGGGAGGGGCTGTTACAGAGATGAAAATTTGGAGGAGAAAGTATCCCCCATCAAGGTTTCTTTTCACTCTCTCGTCGTTGAAAGTTAGTGACCTGTTAGATGCATGACTGGACAAGTTATTTACCATCTCAGGGAGGAGGGAATTTGCAAATTGAGTTCAGGCATACTAGATATCTTAAAAAAAATAGGGCCTCCCTGTTGGTGCAGAGGTTGAGCGCTGCGCTGTGGAGCTCTCAGCAGCGCGCAGTGCAAGTTCCATGCCCAGCCCTGGGAGAGTCCCACATGGCGCAGCGGACCTCTCCTGCCTCGCCAGCTGCTCCCCTCAGCGGTGTATTTCTGATCTGCCTGTTCTGCTCCCCACTCTGTCTCTGGTGAACCCCTCTCGCCGCCCCACGCCTCTGGCCTGTACCCCAGCTTGTAAGTATAAATAAATAAAAATCTTTAAAAAAATAAATAAATAAATAAAATAAATGGTTGAGGGCCTCCTTGGTGGTGCAAGGGGTTAAGTCTCAGCACTATGAAGCTATTGGCAGTCACGGCAGCACGAGTTCCATCCCCAGCCAGGGAGCTTCCCACAGGGCACAGCAGACCTCTCCTGTCTCCCCACTGCTCCCCTCAGCAGTGTACTTTGGTAGATCCACCTGTTCTGCTCCCCGCTCTGTCTCTGGTGAATCCTCTCACACACCCCCACCTCTGGCCTATACCCCAGCTCTTGTATGCATAAATAAATACATCTTTAAAAAAATAAAAAATAAACGGTGACACTCTTTAGAGGCGGTTTGTGCTGTCAGTCAGCTGGGGCCTCGGCTGTGGCTGAAACCCCTCTGGCCTTGCTTCTGGAGTCACACAGATCCAGTCTTGCTGCTCCCCACTCCAGGTCCACTCACATTTCAGAGCAAGGGCATTAGATGCCATCTTCGGTGGGGGAAGTGACAAAGAACTCATAGACGTGTCTAAACCCCCCTAGCCCCCACCCCGGCCTGGAAGGGAAATATTGGTAACCGATGGGCAGCAAGGAGAGGCGCTGGCCTGCAGGAGCCACAGGCACTTCTTTCAAACCCTCACGGTCAAGTCTTCCCCCAGAACACACATCCACACTGCAGGGGCAGCCCATGCCACTCTCCCTGCCCCCGATCACCTCCCCTCTCTGTCCATTCTTCCTCGCCTTCCCCTCTGCCTTCTCTCTGCTGTTCTTTTGTGATCAAGTTAAATTTAGGCTCTCACATTCTCCCTTCCCCCATGGTCCACCTCTCTGTTCCTTTAATGCAGCCCAGTCTTTCCTCTGGAGGAAAGTGTGTAACTACACATACACGTTTCTATGTTGGAAAATAAACCCCATCATGTTTAACTCAGTAATTCTATTTGCAGGCGAGCCTAGGAGTCTGGCTGGACTGGACATCTTTGTCAGCACATCCGTGAATTTAGATAGATGCGCCTGGATGCATAGGAAACCCGGCTTCCGTGGGAGAGACCTCCGCGGAGAGGTTGCAGGTAAGTCAGGATAACCTGCAGAGGACAATGAGGCCCCCAGGGACTAGCCAGGGCAGGAGAAGGCCCCTGACACTGCAGGCGTGCTGGGACCCAAGGCAGAGAGAGCTGGAGCCCGGGAAGAGGGGAGCCTGCAGGAAGTTGCAGCCATAAAAGGAACCAAGAACAGGAAGAGGGCCGGAAGGGGTGGGTAAAGATGCCCAAATTTGCCCTTTTACCTCATGTTGCTGCTTCCTTTTGGCCGAACCCAACCGGAGGCCAGAGAGCGAGACAGCCCAGGTTCACCTACCAGAGGGGTCACCCCCCAGACACAGAACATGTGGAGAAGGGCAGGGAGTAGATGGGGAGGACAGTGGGCAAATGGAGAAAAACCAGCCCAACTTGGTACAGAAATGATTAAGGGTGTCTTTGGATGGCAATTCTGAAACCCTACATACAAGGGGAGTAAAAGATGTTGGGGCGAGGGACATGTACAAACAGATCCATTAAGAAATTTTGACTTCGGCCTCCCTGGTGGCTCGGGCGATAAAGTCTCAGTCCTATCAAGCTATCAGCAGCTACTGCGGCAGGAGTTCGATCCCCAGCCCGGGAGCTGAGCCACAGGGCACAGCAGACCTCTCCTGTCTCCTCACTGTTCCCCTCACTTGTGGATTTCATTGGATCCACCTGTTCTGCTCCCCACTCTGGCTCTGGCAAATCCTCTCACCCCCGCACGTCTGGTCTGCACCCCAGATCTTGTATGCATAAATAAATAAAATAAATCTTATTTTAAAAAAAGAAACTTTGACATTGACAGCAATGGGCCTGATAGTCATTCTTAATTACATGAGCTAACAAAGTGGGATTCCTGGCAAGACTTACTCCCAAGTAATTTATATTTGGCTTGGAAAGCAGAATGGTTTTTATAACAGATTTTTCTAATTATGTTTTGCTTATGTTAATAGGCGGATTTAACTCCTCAAGTAAATACCACCTGATCACAAAGCAGGAGGCTCAAAATGACACTGAGCGCCAGGTGGAAGCCAGGCTGGGCTTCTGGCGCCCGCTGCAGACGCCAGAGCAAGTGGGAGCTTCTGCTTTGGTTTCACGGCCGCTCTCTCCAACAGTTGGTGAAAGCGCTAAGGGCCGCTAATATCTCTCATGCTGCTCTGGATTCCTCAAAAGACTGATACTCTGATTTTGCTAGGTGTCATGATCCCCTGAGGAATGTGAGAAGATGCAGATTCCTGGGCCTGCCAGAAGGAGGGATTGCCCCAGCTGGGCGGTACCCAGGAGTCTGAATTTCCATGGCATCCTGGTCATTCCAATGCCCTGCTACGACATTCAGGGACATTGATCAAAGACCTGGACACACCACTCAAAGGAGGCAAAGTAATGTAATGAAGTGGGGGGCTGATGTGGGGTACAGCAGGGCCCAAATTCCAGTGTCACCCAATATTCCTGAGTTGAGACTGGTTACCTTCTCTGAGTGCCACTTGTGCAAAGGGTAATAGATGCACTTGGAGGTAAGAGGTGAAAAGTGAAATCCAGATGCCGGGCAAGTGGTGAGCACTCTGGAAACTTCTGGAAAGAGGCTTTCTCAAGATGGCTGGGCCCTGGGAATCCCACCTTCTAGGACCCATGGAGACAGCCCCCAGGAGGTGCTGGCTTGATGTTGGGTGCCAGCTGAAGGGCTGTTGGGAGTGGATTTCATGTTTTCAAGTCTTCTTCCTTGTTTCCACTCAGGAAATTATTATTCATCCCTCGGCATATGGAGCCCAGGTTTTTTGCCCATTCTCCCTCACCATTGGCATCAGACCATTCAACAAGATAGTGCTAACGAGAAATATTAAAGTTGGCTGTTTTACATTTTTGGTTCTGGTTCATTATGTAGCATAATGAAAAGGAAAATCTTTCCCACAGTTCCAGTGGTGCAGAACCATTTAGAAACAATTCTAAATATAGACTCCCAGATGACAGAGGGTTGTTCTCTGTCATTCTGTGATTTCTGTTTTACAGTGTGTTCTGTGTGCTGGAAGAAAAATTGTTAATGAAGTCAGAATGCTAAATTTAAGTGAACCTCTGCTCTCCTTATTGCAAAATACATTTTATTGCCATTTAATTAGCTGTGTTCAAAGCAAACAGCAAATCGATCCTTTAAGCAGCACAACAAAAATCAGACCTCATAGTACAACAGGCTGGCCAAGGCCCAGGTTCCAGCTACTGGGGTCCTCTTCCCTAATCTTTTCCTTAATTGACTTTCAGGGGACACATGTAAAAGGTTTCCAATTGTTTCTCTTAAATCACCCTAATTGGACATGACAGTAAGTGATGATACGGTAACTTGAGAAATATTTTGCATAATGTAATTACTAATCCTAGATGACATATAGTAAGCTTCCAGTTTGGTTCTTTTTTTTTGGTCAATAGTCTACAAATACTGCTTATTATGAGGAATGAGTTTGAACTGCAAGCTGTTCTAAGGAAGTCTTTCAAAACATTTACTTATAACTTAGATACAAAATCTACAGCAACCTGTTAGTGACTATAAAATTGGATCTAACGCCACTAAAGCTGTGCTTCTCAATCCTCGTGCACATAGAATCACCCTAGGAATTGTGTAGACTTGCAGGTTCTGAGGTCACCCACAGACAATTTGATTCAGTAGCTCTGGGGGAGACCCAGGACGTGTTGATAGAGCTAGTCGGACTAGTCCATTTTCTTAGAGGTGTCCCTGCTCGCTCATTGGTACCTGCCTGCAAACATACTGTGAACATTCTGGGTCACCCCTGCCCCAGCCTAGCAAGAGCAAAGCCAACCACAGGGGCTTCAGGCCAGAGCTGGCTCTACCCGCTCTGTGCACAGGCACGCGGGAGCCTCCTGACTTTCAGCTTCCTCTAGTGAGCATGAACAAAGAAGATTTAAACAGTAGGCACCCAGCCTCCGCGGTGCCTTGAGAACTCAGGAGACATTAAAGCCCAGCATTTGCCCTCCTCTGAGAGAGCATCCGGACATTTTTTTAGGTCAAGATCACCAGGGCCTCCCTGGGGGCGCAGGGGTTACAGTCTCAGTCTATGAAGCTATCAGCAGCCACTGTAGCACAAGTTCGATCCCCGGCCAGGAAGCTGACCCACATGGCGAAGCAGACCTCTCCTATCTCCCCGCTGCTCCCCTCAGCAATGTACTTCAGTAGATCCACTTGTTCTGCTCCCCACTCTGTCCCTGGTGAATCCTCTCACCTTCCCACACCTCTGGCCTAGACCCCAGCTCTTGTATGAATAAATAAATAAATCTTTTTTTAAAAAAAGATCATGTAGGCAATTGAAAGAATTGGACCTATAGATAGAAATAGAAGCCCCCTGTCAAGAATAATTGCTTTTTTTTTTTAAACACAGCATTTCACTGTGTTTGCACATACTCAACTGCATAGCGAGATCTGTCAACTGAACTCAAACTTGTGACTGTTGGAACAGCTTTCACAGAGTAAGAGCGGTCGGGACTGCTTCCCGAGTTCAAGTCCTGACTTTGATGATCTAAGAAACTCTTTGGCTCTCGTTGAGGCTCTTTGTTTCAGTTCCATGCCCATTCCCTCACCTGTGAGCAGACCCCCAACCCCAGCACCCTTCTCAGCAGTGGCCTGCAGGCAGGTGTGGACCCAGGACTAAGTAAGATTCGTCCAGCTCTTGAACTTCCTGTGGCCTGACAACACAGTAACCTAATCATAAACAAGCCCAGTAGTTACCCATCCCAGGGACTGCTCAGGGAGGTTCTAAGGCTGGATGCCTTTGGGTCAAATAAAAACGCACTGTCATGTTCTCTTCTCCATGTGGTGGGTTTCATGCTTATTTTATAGAGGAAGAAACTGAGGTTTGTTAAAAAGAAAATGATAGGTCCAAAATGGAGGCCCTTGTGTTAAGCCCACCAAGACTTAACTCCTAACCCAACTGTGATTTCAAGCCCCTTGCTGTTTCAACCTCCCCCAGGGACATTGTCCTAACTAGTCAGTGTGGAATGTTCTGGTCAGCACCAGTGAAGTCGCCTTTCCCATTTCCCAAAGGAAGATGTGATAATGCACCTCAAGACTTTCTCCACATCACAGGAAGGTGGTCGAAGCCTGAAATCATTGCTTCTCCCTCCATCCTGCACTATCTGCCCACAAACACCTTTCATTTTGTACAGCAGTTTGGAGCCTCTTTCTACTTGCCAGATGAGATGCTGCCAATTCACAAATTGTTTAAGAAGGTCAATTAGATCTTTAAAACTAACTAGACTGGATTTTTGTTATTTCAAGGTTCAGGGAGGCTGGGGTTCTTGGCAGAGGTCACACAAGAATGTGGAGACCCAGGATCTCTGGGCCACGCCTCCTGTCTCCAGACCCATCCTTTCCGACTCCTTGTCGAGAGCATTTTGTCTTGCCAAGAGCTGTTACCTCTGGGAACTCATTTTCTGCACAAGAGGAGATTACTCTGTATTCAAAGAACTGCAGCTACATAGGAAATTATTGAAATTCTAAGAAAAGCCTCCCTGTCTCCATCTTCAGACCTTTTACAATGCCTCCATCTTATGGTTAGGGGTGAAAATGGAAAAGCAGGAGGAGAGCTGATATGCCCCGATTCTCAACCCGCCTCAGTGGCCCAGGACACCCTGGTTTGAAAAGTGAGAGTACAATTCCTGGTTGACATGTGTCCTTCGCTTACTGTGTCCTTAACATGGCGTAGGGAGGGGAGAGAGACTGGTTCTCTTCTTACAAGGCAAAAAATCTGATAGGATTAGGGCCCTGTCCTTGTGACTCATTACCCATAATTACCTCCTAAAAGCCCTGTCTCCAGATTCACTCCCCAGGGGTAGGGATTCAACATATGAATTTGAAGAGGGCAGGTCCATAGCAGATGGATTCAGCTATTTCCCAGGAAAGCAGCAAGTGGCCACCTTCCCTGACCTGGGACAGCAAGTTCTGTCTGAGAAGCTACTTCCTACGCCTTTGTGGAGAAGTGGCTGGTGCATCCGGAAGTCCTAGGCCCTGTAACAGTTGAGGGCAGTTTCACTCCGTCTCCATCTCCGGCTCACATGTCCTTTCCCAGGTGTGCTCTGGCCAGCCCTGCTGTTTTGGGGACATAACCACAGCTCTGGCCTCGGGGATGCCTTCGGCCAGGTTCCTAAGAAGCAGAGCCTGAGAAGGATTCTCGTGTGAGCAGTTCGTGGAAGAAGCGCTTGCCGCCCCGGCATCAGGACAGGTGTTGGTGCGGGGGAGGTCAGGGGAGGAAGTGAGGCAGAAGCCGTGTGAGGAGCCGTCTGGTCTTCAGAGAAACCCAGCAGAGGGTTTTCCTTGTCTTCCCTGGTCACCACGGAGAAGAAAGCAGGGAATTGTTGAGGGAGGCTGCTCACTGCTCACCCCGGGTCCCAGCGCGCAGGAAGAGACACGCACCATGTCTGTTGTCTCAAGTGGGTGCCACACACACTCCCGACCTTGGACCCTGACCAGCCCTTGGTGCTTCCCCCAAGACACACAGTGCATAACTCATCTGTTCTCAACAAAGGCAGGCGTGACAGGGCAGAAATTCCCTCTTTAGGGCTCTGCCATAAAATCATGTCTAAAGGGCTTTCCTGCTATGAAATTCTCCATTTCTACTTCATTTGCGGCTCCATGCTTGCAAGGAAGAAAAAACTAGCGAGAGACAGAGAGAGAGAGAGAGAGAGAGAGAGAGCACTGCGACTGAAGAGCTGATGCAGAGCCCCAGGAGTGGGATGGGGCTATGGGGTGCAGGGAGACACCTCCCTGGGCTTGGTTTTTCCCAGGGAATTTCCTCTGCCCCTGCACACAAATGGCTCGTCTGCAATCCTGGTCTCCCTGACTTTGCCTTGGCTTCACGAGGCTGCTCCAGATCTGGAGTTCCAGCCCCCTACACTCTGGCCCCTGGAAGAAGAATTTGGTCCAGCTTGGGCCCGGTGTCCATTGCTAGTCCAAAGAGAAACGGACTAGATAGGTTCAGTCATGTGGTGAAAAGTGGCCACCCAGGCCCAGGGTATTACTAGCAGGAAAGAGAAGTGCACTTGGGGCTGAGACACCAACAGTAGCTAACAATTACACCACTGAGGGTTAAGAGAGTTGTGGTAAGTGAAATACTGAGAAGAGGCATGGCCCAAGCACCGCGGAAGTGTCTGTGCCTACTAATGGCCTCCCTCCAAGCCTACCACCCTGCCGTATAAATGGATTTATCAGTGATCACATGTTCTTATTTTTCCTGCACAGATAGTAATGCAATACTTAGAAAAATGCATGATATAGAAAATACATTAAAAAAAACACGCAAGCAATGGTACTGCCCAGAGATAAATACTATTAGTATTTTAAAGATATATTTATTTATGCATACAAGAACTGGAGTGCAGGCCAGAGGATTCACCAGCGACAGAGCGGGTAGCAGAACAGGCAGATTTACGGAAATACACTGCTGAGGGAGCAGCGGGCAAGGCAGGAGAGGTCTGCTGTTTCATGTGAGAATTTCCCCAGCTGGAGATTGAACTGGGGTGCAGGCCAGAGGTGTGGGGTGGGGTGGATGAGAGGATTCACCGGAGACAGAGTGGGGAGCAGAAAGGCAGATCTACTGAAACACACTGCTGAGAGAAGCAACGGGTGAGGCAGGAGAGGTCTGCTGCGCCCTGTGGGAAGGTCCCTGGACAGCGATTGGAACTGTACTGCAGGATTCGAACTGTACTGCAGTCGCTGCTGACCGATTCATAGTAGTGAGACTTAACCCCTTGTGCAACCAGGGAGGTCCGAAAGCTTCCTAACTCACTCTTACTCCTGCAAGAATTATGCCTGTGCTGAAACCAAGGAACTCTGAGGCCCCATCACCCCTGGACCTGAGGTACAACTGAAGAGAAGGCAGTTTCTGGCCTTTCTTTCCTCTCCTCTTGCTGCCTATTTATTCCAGTTCCACTTTCGCGCTGTAAGTTCACTAACTGGTTAAAGGCAGTGGGGCTCGGATGCTTGTATTACAGACCCAGGTTTTCCATCTCACGGCGCTGATCTTATGGCACTCCCCCCAGAGTGTCTTCCAGCTTCCCCTTCCAAAATCTACTGGCAAACTTTCCTTTTCCTCTCAATGTCCTGTTCGTACTTGCACCCGGAGTTGGTTTCCCAAGGATCCATTTGTCACAGGTAATTTCTAGAAGCCTAATGATTAAGCTAGCCAATCTCTCACATCTTTCATAATCTGCTTTTTGGTCAGTGAGTAGCTCTTGTTAAAGCAGGCCTTGGCGGGGCACCGGGTGTCCAGGTCAAGCTCGGCCTGCCACGCGCCAGGCACTGTGCTTAGCTGCACCACCTGGGTTAGTCCTTTTAATCCTCACGACGACTCTTTCGGTCCCCGTTTTACAGATCAGGCACCAGATTTGGGGAGACCGTGCCTTACCCACGGTTACACAGCCGTGTGCGGAGTGGACGCCACTTCGTCCTCTAACGGCCAAAAATAAAACCGGGAAGGCGGCGCGAACACCGTAAACAGGCGCCTTCCTAGAGCGCGGGACCCCAGCGCGCACAGGTCGCCTCCCAGCGGCCGCCACTCTGCCCGCGGCGCTTCCGGCCTCCGGTGCCGTCATCAGTCGGCGCCCTGCGTCGGCGCAGCTACGTCAGCGCGTGCGGGGTCAGACGTCGGGTGAGGAGGCGGGCCTTCCGGCCCCGGTCCAAACAATTTCCGGCCGGGGCCGGAAGACCATCCGGATGGCTTCGGGGGCGGCCTGTGCGTGCTGAGCTCCGGGGCGGCCGGCCTCCGCGCGCCCGCTGGTCGCCTCATGCTGCGGGCCGTGGCCGCCGGCCCCCGCACGGATCGGCGGCGCTGAGACGCCGGGGCAGCGCGCGACATGTCGTCGGGCCTCCGCGCCGACTTCCCCCGCTGGAAGCGCCACATCTCCGAGGAGCTGAGGCGGCGGGACCGGCTGCAGAGACAGGCGTTCGAGGAGATCATCCTGCAGTGTGAGCGGCGGGCGGGCCGGGTGCGGGCGCCGGGGCCCGCGGGAAGCCAGCCCCAGCGCCGGGGCCGCCCCGCGCCTTCTGACATCGTGACCTCTTTTCACCTTAGCCTTGGGTGTGACTGCCAGGCCGTGGGCTGCCCTTCTGAATTGTGTGCTCGTCTGGGCCGGCCCCGTGCGGCTCGCGTTTGTCATTCCGGCAGCTAAGCCAGGGCTTTGCGCTTAAATAGGCCCGTTTCAGAAACGTCCCGTTTCCGGCATCGTGTTGGTGAAACGGGCGCCGCCTTTCAGCGCCAACTCCCGCCATTAACTCTGCCGTATGGGGGCAGCGAGTGCCTGGCCCTGGCGCCGCAGACCGCTGGCCTCTTCACGGCCCTGCCCGTCTTTGTTACACAGTTTGCGTCCTAACATTAATTTGGGGCATCTTAGTCTTCACTGTGATTGAAAGTTTAAATGTGAAAGAGGTGTTTCCCCCTCCCTCCCTTAATGTGCTGCAGTTTCACTACAGAGATGTACGTTTGAGTGCGTCCTAATTAGCGTTTTTCCCCCTCCCCGCGCCAGTTTGACCATATTGATGACATATTAAGGGGTCCCAGAGTCCACCTACCCCTGAAGTAAGCCCCACAGAATTCTCTAGTTTCGTCGATAAGATTCAAAGTAATAATTGCCCTCCATTGAGTTCTGAGTGCGCTCAATCAGTAGTGCCCAAACTTACCTTGACATTAGAGTCACCTTGGCGCTGGGGAGGCAGTCTTTCAGAAATTACAAATACCAGGCCACCCTCCAGAGCGACTGAATCGCAACATACAGGAGTTGGACACAACTATTGCTATTTTTTGATGTCCCCCAAATCTTAATGAACAGTCAAGTTTGAATTGTTGGCAAATGTTCAACATGTTACTTCATTTATGTTCTAGAAAGGTCTATGAAGGTGGTCCTGTTGTTGACCTTTTTACATGTGAAGAGACTGAGGTTTGGAGAGAGAAAGTAACTTCTCTGGGGGTTGCACAGCAGATAAATGGCAGAGCCTGGATTCGAAGGCAGGCTGGTTGGCTCCTAATTCCTGCATTGCTTTTCTCACTGGGTTCTCCAAGAAATGAGCCTTTTTTTTTCTTTCACTGAGCTCATCCTTTTAACATGGAGGACAGAAAAGCAGGAGGAGGTGCCTCTTTTGTGCTAATTCCTTCTAAGAAGCTCTGGCAGGCCCCATGCTGTTTGAGAAAGTCAGAAGCCCAGGAAACCCTTTATTCAGTGTGATTCCCTCTTTACATAAATTCTGGTCCCCTGGCGTTTATTGAAAAATTACTCTTTAAAAACCCGCTACACTCTGAAAGTCAGGTGTGCTGTCTGGCCACTTACCAACCTTTTCACTTATTCTGAGCCTGCTTTGCTGGATCTATAAAGTGGGGTGAAGCCTGCCCAGCCTGCTTCGCCCAAACAGTGCTATGCATATAAATGCTTTGAAAGCCACCTGTGTAATATCTGTAAACAGACGGTGCTGTAATTGTGTTTGAGTGTTTTTCTGCACTCTGAAAATGGACATCAAGATGGGGCTGTGGATGGTAAGACAGGAGAAAGATCAGGAGAATGGCTCCTCCTAGGGGAAGAGGCCAGCTAGGATGCAAAACAGTTAGGGGCAGGAGAGCAAGGCCACCTTTGCCTGCAAATCTGCTTACACCAGGACTGGCATTTGGGGAGGTCGTGTCTGTTTTGACAGTGGAACACCGTCGCTGCTCATTCCAGCCTTCCCAGGCCAGTCACACTCTGACCCTCCACCAACCCAGATTTTCCTGTTCAGTCCCTGCCTCTGTGCCTGAAGAGAAAGTGGAAAGAGACTTTGGGGGCAGGGGCAGCTTCTCTCCGTCTCCATCCTTCTCTTATCTGAGAGGACTTTAAGGAAGGTTTCCCTCTTGAATACCTCTGTCCTTTGAAACACCTAATTCCCTGGGAGCCTCCAGCCCTGCTGTAACAGCTTGAAGGTTTTCTGGAGCCCACTGATAGTTTTCGAGTGGCCAGGGTAGGAACCACGCCCCTGTTCTGCTGGGCAACCTGTTAATATGGTTGAAGGGTGTGTTTCTGTGTCTGTCCTGGAGCTCCATTTTCATATATCAAGGAAAAGTAGGACTTGAGATTCTCAGAGGAAAGATAAGCTCTTCTGATAGGAATAGTCAGAGTAAGCCCAGTCAAGATTTTGTCCTACAGCAGTTCTGATCTCAGATTTCTAGGATTTGGACAAACACTGAATGTAGTTAATTCTGCAATGCCCATAGTCGAGTTCTTGTTCTGCATAGTGCCCCCACGCCCCTCGTTGGCCCCTCTCTGCCTGAGTGTCCTTCCAGCCCCAGCTTGAATTCTGCACTTGACCCCATCACATTTATTGCCATTGGAAGGCGCAGTTGCTCTGCTGCTGTGTTCTCTGACACAGGTGGCATCTTCCACCCAGTTTCCTGAGCAAGAAACCTCAAGATAATCTTGAAATTCTTGCTAACAAACAGCTCTGATGCCACTCTACTCTTAAGATCTCTTATTTCACCATTGCCAGTAAGAAAGGGTCTGATTTTCATGGGTTGGCCCCCACTTTTATTTCTAGCCACGTAGCACACAGCTCTGCTCACCTGCCTGGACTGCCTGCCCTCTCCGCCTGTGACACTGACCCAAGCGTAAAGGGTCACCCCCTCTTCCTTTGTATACTTGACCCCATTACACTTGGGCTCCTTGAGGGCAGGGACTCTCATTCGTATTTGTATTCCTAGTGCCCTCATGTAAAAATTCAATTTTCTAAATTTAATAGTAAGGCACAGTTCTCCCAAGTTACTTAGAGATAAGTATTACTCCACTTTTTTGGCGTGTTAGTATGTTTTCTTTTTTCTTTTTAATCCCAGGGTAGAACAGGAAACTATGGGAGCAGAAAGCAGTATGGTCTGCCTTTAATGGGGGGGAGGGTTCAGGGGTGCCCCCAGATCCCTTTGGCTGGGCTGCCCATGCCTCAGCCAAGAGGCATCTGAGGAGCGTCTTCGGGTTTGGGTGATTGCTACCGTTCCTGCCTCATGAAAGGCAAACCCACAGTCGTCTCTTGTCCAAGTCTCTCTCTAAGACGTTAAGTGGTGATAAAGGGCTTGCGGGTCATAGTAAGTAACTTCATTTCTTTGGGTTTTTTTGGACAGATAACAAGTTGCTGGAAAAGTCAGACCTCCATTCAGTGTTGGCCCACAAGCTACAAGCTGAAAAGCATGACCTGCCGAACAGGCCCGAGATCAGGTATTTTGAAACCCTCCTGTATCATCTTGTGTCCTTCTCAATTGAAATCTGACTCGGTTCAGTGGTCATTTCTCTAATCTAGAAGCAGCCCAAGTGCTGCTTTTGTGCCTGTTTTTGTCCATGCCTTTCAAATGAAACTTGGGAGTCCAAGCAACTAATGAGATCATTTTCTGAAGGGCCATCCCGCCTGGAAGCTTCTTCATTAGGCCATAAGCTTGGAGGTTTCTTCAGGCCGGTAATCAGGCCAGTTCCTCCCCCGGCCTCCCAGCCTTCATTTTTTTCTGAATTACCAGACAAACATTCTTGAGCAGATTTATATAGATCTTGTTAGCAACAGGATTGACTGAGCCATAAATATAATTTGCTTTTTTGCACAATATGAATCTATAGGTCTCTTTTTAGTTTGTTGTCTTGGAAAGTCTTAGTAAATTGTGAAATCAAACTTGCAACAAGCCTTTAAAAAAAACACTTTAACAAGGGGGCTAAGTATTACCTTATTAAAGATGCACATATTTTGTATATTGTTTGTGGTGTGGCTGCTTGTGTGTTCTTTGGCCATCCGTGTAAACTGTATTTTGTTTTTTGAATGTAAGGATCCAAAAACATCCGAAGCCAGACTTTGTCGAGGCAGCTTAAATGGAATCCCGCCGGCGTCTTGTTGCTTTCCTGCCACTCGTTCATGCTTGTGCATTAAATTTGAGGCTCTGTGGGAACAGTAGCCATCGTTGCTCTAAAATCTACGTACGTTTTTGCATTTTGGTTAACATTTAGTCGTTCAAAACAAGGTTGATGGCAACGGAAGTTTTTTTTTGTTTTTTTTTTTTAAAGCCAGAAATTCTAGGTGTGGGCGGATTATTTCCCCCTGACCTGAACCTGCCCCGTGTCCCAGGCCGGGCGGGGCCATGCGGCCGTCCCTGCAGAACGGCAGGGCGGGAGAGCCCGTCCGGCAGCCTCCTGTCGCTGCTAGAGCATCAGCAGGGTGCCGCAGGCCGCCTGAGGTGTAGGGAAGGCCGCCTCGCCTCATCCGAACTTAGCCCACGGAAGGCTGAAAGCTGAAGGCATTTTGTTTCTGCCTGGCTGGACTCCTGGCGGCCGTGTCCTGGAGCCTTTATCTGTCGCTCAGACTCGTTCGCTGCGCGGGGCTAGAAACCGCGGCGCAGTGACGCGTGTGAGTGTCCCTGGGAGTCTGGGTGTCTTGGGATGGCTTCGTGACAGGAGGCCTCTCCTGCTGACGCCTGTGTGGGCCCGGGCCTCTCCTGACCACTTTGCTTCTGTTCACGGTGTCCCTGTTTTCCTCAAGCCGGGCGCCCGGGCCCGTGGATGCGCCGCCCACGTCGGTGTGTCTGTCGTTGGTTTCTGCAACTTGCCACCGCTGCCCGCAGCCTGTCTCCCTTTCCCGCTTGGGCAGGAGGTGTTCACGCGGACCAGGCGTGGCGACGCAGGTGAACAGCTCCTCACTCAGTGAGCTGGTTCCCGTGGGGGGAACAAGTCGGGGTGCTGGCAGGATGAGGTCTTCACAGAAGGCGGGCACCTGGTTGGTCCCTGCCCCCTCACCCTAATTTATCTGAACACGTCGTGTTTTCAAAGCTTCAGCTGCGTCAGTTTTCTGACCCCCTCAAGCGTGTCAACCCCCTTGCTCACCAGACAGATTAGCCGGACGCTTGAGCCTGGGATGGTTGCTCCGGTGCTTTGCTCAGTGCGCTTCCTGCACAGCAGCCCCGGGGGCTCTGAGAAGGGCATCTTCTGGGCCCACCCCAGGCCTACTGTTTGAGAAACTGGGGTCGGGCCCATGAGGTGTCCTGATTACCTCTCACCTTGAGAACCGCACTTCAGTCCAGTGCTGGTCAGGGTCCTTGTAGACTGGCTGCCTCACCCCTGCCCTCACCTGAAAGCTACTAGAAGTGAGGTGCTGAGCATCTGGGGTGGGGCCCAGGATTCTTTCTCCTTACCTTCTGGGTGCTTCTTTGCTTTCCTGTTGAACCCTGGGAGGAGTTTGACTTGTACTGTGAGTAGGATTGGAGCGGAGGATGCTTTGAGCTGTGGGGCGAGTACCTTCTCCCCTGAGTGTCTTTCCCAGTGGCTCCTTGGAAGGAGGGCGTTGTTTTGCATTTTACGTAGTCCCCCTTGCTTGGCATTAAAATAAACGGATTTTGGTAAAAATAATTTCCTATCCTTCTGCTTGATTTAGGATGGTCACTTGTGTGTTCCAGCTCCTCGTGTCTTGGAGCCGAGCTTGGGGAAGCGTGATGTCACCTCCAATGATGAGGCACTAGTATGTGCTTAGACTGTGTCACGAAACCTAGTCAGAGGTGGAGGGTGAAGTTTGGGGGCGTGTCCTGCTGCCCTTTCCTGTCTCTCTTCTTTACGGGTCACGCGGAGGAGGCTGCCCCCTCTCCCTTCAGCAGCTGGTGTCCTGCTTGTCCAGCTCGCGTCCTGTCTCACCTCTGTGCTTTCCCTGCTCTGTGTGTCCCATCGTCCCCCCCTTGCCCCCGTGGAGGCCACGCCCCTGCCCTGTGACCCCACAGCTCCTGTGCTGGACGGTGCAGACACCTTCCCCGACGGAGGAGGGTCTGTCTGCCGTCAGCCCCGCCAGGGCCGCTGCTTGAAGTTCGGTCTCTCACAGCTGGTCGACACTCGGCACGCGCCCGGGATGTCGCCCGGACAGCTTTGGCCCCGGCCGCCAGCCTCGTTCCTCCCAGTGTCCTTCCCGGGCTAGTCCTTGGCCGGCCCCTCCATCTTCACGGCCGTCCCAGCCCCAGCGCGCCGTCCACTTAGGCAAGACCTGTGGGCCCTTTGGGCGCCTTGGGGTGCGCTGTGTCGCGCTGCCCTGCGCTTGGGGCTGCGCTGAGCCCAGACTGACACAGCCTGCTCGCTGGTCTCCCTGATTCCACCCTCGTCCCCCAAGTCGGTCCTTGACTTCAGACCGCCCAGGAGCTTTGTAGCTAGTAAAAGGCAGTGTCGGAGGGCCCTGCCGAGTTCTGTGCACCCCTCTCCTCCCCACCCCCAGCCCCTTTCCTGTTCGCCTGCTGCTCCAGTCTCACCCTGCCTCCAGACCTCCCCGGCGCCTGTAGTTCCCCTGCACAGAGGGTCACCCCTCACCTGTGTGGTCCCCCCCACCTCAGGCACCTGTCCTCTCAGAGAAGCTTTTTGGGGGATCCTCCACGGGACAGGACCCCCGTCCCTTGGCCCCTTCCCTGCCTGACTTGGCCCCGGCTTCACACATTTACTTGTTTAGCCCGCCTGCCCGAGCGGCTGTCAGCGCGCGAGCTCGGGGCTTCGGCTCCGCGGCCCCCCACACCACGCGGCCCAGCGCCGGCGCACCCATTTTGCCGTGCGCGGCCTCACCTTTCTTCCCGGCAGGACTGGCCGTTTGGGCTCCGGCCATACTCTGCGGGGTATCTCACGTCCCCCCCACGCCTCAGGCTCGTGGTGGTACGGTGCCGTGGGCTGGAGAAGCTGCCTGTCGTGTGCAGGTTGGAGATCCTGCCTCTGTCCTTCCGCTGCCTGACTAGATGGGTTTGGGTCTGATTTTTTCCCTCCCTCTTTTTGCATGTGTCCTCCGTCTGCCGGGCTCGGGGATTTAGTCCTGGGCACGATGGCGCGTGGAATGACAGTCAGCTGCAAGAAATGGCCCAGCTGAGGATTCGACATCAAGAAGAATTGACTGAATTACATAAGAAACGTGGGGAGGTAAAGAGCGACGCTTTCCCCGCTGTCTGGTGCTCTCTGCGGGTCACCTGGTGGGGACCGCGGGTGGGCTGGCGCTTCCCTTAGCGTTTGCAGCCCCCGCAAGGAGGGGAGGGCCAGGGAGGGCAAGCCAGTGGGACAGTTGCACAGTTCTGCTCCAAGATGACAGAGGCACGGGCCTGGCTGTCTGCTCTGCACCGCGGGGCTCCTGGTCCTTCACAGAGCGCTGAGAGTGACCCGGGCAGTTCCAGAACAGCGCGTTGGGTGCCCCTGGGCCTGGGCCTGGGCCTGGGCTGGTTTGCCCTGCTTGGTGCATCAGTGGCAGCTGTGCTGAAAGGCGGTTTCCCGTTAACTCAGCTACGTGGGCCACTTCAGCTGAAGAGTCTGAAGAGGTGGCTGGCATGAAGGGCGGCCTCGTGGCTCAGCAGCAGCCTGGAGGTCACCCAGGATGCTTCTCACCCCCCCAAGTCTGCCTGCAGTAGGGAACCCGCCCTGCTCCACGAGTACCCCAGGGGCCCCTTGCTGCTTTCAGCCGCCCAGCCTGCTGCTTGGCATCCTGGCCCGAACCGCAGCCACCTTTTCTTTCTTAAAAACCAGGTAACCCCTGCTCTTTGGCTTCCAGGTTAAGGCCTGGAAGCGCTTTGTGACCGTGTTCTCCTTTACCCTCAGTTAGCCCAGCTGGTGATTGACCTGAACAACCAAATGCAGCAGAAGGACAGGGAGATGCAGACGAACGAAGCAAAGTGAGTGGAGACACCCCCTGGGCCTGAGCATGGGGACCACACTCCCGTGTCAAGGGCTGTCATCGGTAGGGCCGGTGGTGACCCCGCTGGCCTTGGCCGGAGCCTTGGGGTGCTCGCGAGCCTGGGGTCCTACCCCCTGCTCTACAGACGAAGAGGCCGGGACGGTGCCCTTGGTCTTCCAGGCTCTCCGAGGACGTGAGCTTGACCCTGCAGGTGCCCCAGGGCGCGGGGCCAGGGAACGATTCTCTGGCCTTGGCCTTGGGCACCGGGGGCAGGATTGTTCTTGGGCAGGAGGGAGCCTGGCAGGAGAGAGAAAAAGAAACTCCAAATCCTAGGACCTCTGAGCTGGAGGAAGGCCTGGGTTTCCCCTGTTCCCCTCCCTTTAACCTGCAGAGAGGACTCTGGAGGCTTAGCGGGGGGGACTTGCTCAGTGAGGGAGGGGCTCATGGGATCCCCAGGATTTCCATCCTTTCGCACCGCCATTACCACTCTGCAAGCACCCAGACCTCCCTCTTCAAGGCCTGCTGCTCTGCTCGCCCGGGTGGGTCGCCCTGGGTGCTTCCTGGTGGGACGGGCACCTGGCTCAGTGAGATGTGCTGAATGTGAAGCGGCCGCGTGGTGCCCAGGGCGCTGGCTGAGGTGCTGTTGGTGCCCAGGCTGGAGGGCCCAGCCAGGCCCCTGGCCCCCGAGCCGCACTCACACGCTGCCGGGGTGCCACCCCCCACCTGTGCTTCCAGGATCGCAGAGTGCTTGCAGACCATCTCCGACCTGGAGTCGGAGTGCCTGGAGCTGCGCAGTAAGCTCCAGGACCTCGAGAGAGCCAACCAGACCCTGAAGGATGAGTACGACGCCCTGCAGATCACTTTCACGGCCCTGGAGGAGAAACTGAGGAAAACTACTGAAGAGAACCAGGAGCTGGTCACGCGATGGATGGCTGAGAAGGCCCAGGAGGCCAATCGCCTGAATGCGGAGAATGAGAAGGATTCCAGGTGGGAGGTCCATGCCTGTGCCCCCCGGTGCGTCCGCCTTCGGTCGGGTGGGCCCTTGAGGGGAAGAAGCGACCTGCCTCGGGGGGCCGCCCTGACTGGATGGGACCCAGGGGTCGCGGATGCAGGGGGGTTGCGGGTCACCTCCCAACTGGGCTTTGGCTCAGGCTGGTTTTACAGCAACGTCTGTGGTTTGAGGAGAAAAGCTAATTCTTGAACAGCATAAATTAAACCACAGTTTGTAAAGCTGCTTAGACCTAGGCTAAAAATTCTAATCTCGCTGGTGTACACGATGGGATACTCCGGCCCCACGCCAACAAGTTAAGGGACGGCCTGCTGTTTGTCAAGTTTCCAGTGGGGAGTGTTAGGGGCCTTCATAGAGAGGCAGTGGAAATAGGCCCAGTGTCAAGACATGCTATGCTGTTTCAGGGGAGCAGCAGCAGGGGGGGAGCGGGGGCACGGCGTGGGCGGTTCGGGAAGGAAGTGAAGTGGTCAGTGGCCCAGTGCCGGGAGCCCCAGAAGTGCCCCGCCCCCGTCGCCCGAGTCTCAGGAAAGCAGGCTTGCTTACAGGGCGCTCGAGGGGCGGCTCACTCGTTGCAGTGAGGAAATTAAAAGTGTGTGTCCCCTGGGATATTTTCATACTGTGGGACTTCATAAAGTCGTTTTAAAAATGTATGAAAATGGATAAAATAGTTGAAAGTGACATATAAAACGTCTTCATACGATATAATCCAAATTTTGAATGAGTTTTAAAAGGCTAGAAGGAATTGTTATTTCTTTGAGATGAGATTACAGTTTTTGTTTTTCCTTTACACTTTTGTGTATTTTCTAAGTTTCTGTTAAGAAAATGAGCTATCCCTTCTCTGTCCTTTCTGCCTCGCACAGCTTGACCTTTGCCAAGCCTCGGGCCGGCAGACCGCAGGGGGCCCGGCAGAGCTGAGGCTGCTGCCTGGCGAGGGACTGAAGGGGGCAGAGGGCCGGCGCGCGGTTACACTGAGGGAGCAAGAGCCAGCTGTCACCACAGACGGGACACTAAGGCAGGAGGAGACACTCCCTGTCCCCTGTGTGCCTCCCAGCAAGGCTGTCCCCAGAACAGCACTCAGGCCCTCTATACACCTGGGGGTCGGGGAGTCTTTTGCTCAGTTCCTCTGCCCAGGTGTGCCCCCAGCTGCTCACCCCCCATTCGATGTCTGTCCTATGTCCGGAGCCTCGGTCCCCGGGGCCACGAGTAGCACACTTACAAGATAGCATGTTGGGGTGCCTGATAAACAAGGGCGTCGGCCGTGCTGGTGGGGTCAGGGCCCCAGGCTCTGTCCTCCCCGTGCCTGAGGTCTGTCCTTTACCCCGTTCTGACAAGCGTGGCAGTGAAGGAGAGTGACTCACGCCCCAGCCCCAGCCCGGCCGGCTCCACGGATAGTCCATAGGTCGTCTCTTCTGGCTAGGAGGGTTTTGTTGAGCCTTGTTTTTTGTCGTTTGTCCTGCAAACCTTAGTTTTTGTCTTCAAGTGTAAAACTAAGTGTAAAATGCCATTTTTCAAGCTGCGGCCTCGTCCCTTCCCGCGATGCTGTAGGTCAGCGACGGGACTTCCCCTGTTTCGGGGGTTGTCGCTCAGCAGCTTTTTTAAAAACTCCAGCAGAATTCCCGGCTGGTGCTCGGTGTGGAGCCTGGGGGGGCCCTCAGCACAGAGGAGCTCCGTTCGAGGGGGAGTTTTCCGCAAGAGAGTGAGGCCCAGGCCGGAAGAGGGGACTGCTGCATGTGGGGCGTGAGGAGAGGCGGGGAGAGCGTGCCCCTGCGGACCCGGTTCACATGCCGCCCCTCCGAGGCTGCCGGGGCACCTTGGTGAACTGAGACTGTGCACTTGGGTGGTTCAAGAATCTCGCTGCACTTGAGTTTCCTCCTCTGTAAAACAGGAGAATGGTTCGCACCCCAGAGCATCGTGGCAAGTCCAACTGAGTTAAAGCCCTGAGGTAATACGGCGTCCAGCGCCGGGCTCGGGTCTGTGTCACTCCGCGCCGGGGCGCTGGCTCGGCCCGTCTGCGGCACAGAAATGAATCGTCGCCGTGACTGGCCCTGGGTGAGCCTGAGGCGCCTTTCTGTCCCCAGAGGCCCAGGCTCCGACAGGCAGGCGCTCCCTTGCTGGCTCCCCGGCTCCCCTGGTAATCGTCCCGCTCCACACGGGGTGCCGCCGTCCTCTGTGATGGCCGTTCTGTTGGACATGGGGCTGGGGCTTTTGCGTGTCCTTGTCCAGACAGTTGTTGCTTTAAATGCACGAATACTCGAGTGTGTCACTAAACCTAGTAGTTCATTGCAAGTCACACCCTTGCGTCCTTGAAGCAGACACCAACGGTGGGCTTTCTTCTGCTTTGTTTTTCTTTTTATTTGTATTTTACATTATATATAATTTATATGTGTATATATATAATTTATAATTTATATATTTTTTGTACAATGTTTTCTTTCTTTCCCCACGTGTAGTCCCCTTAGCATCTGCGGCACCGCTTCGCCTGCGCACCGCCCCACAGCCCTGTGCTCTTCCCGCCCTCCGCTGCGCAGTGGCCCTGATAGACAGTTGGCAGTTTATTCTTGTTTTGGTTTGTTGTGGGTTTTTTTGTTGTTGTTACTGTTATTTTCCCCTGGTCCCTTATTTGGTTCCCCTATATTCCTCCTACAAGTGAAACCATCTGACATTTTTCTTCCTCCTCTGACTTACTCCGCTGAGCACGACCCCATCCCGCTCCATCCATGTCGCTGCGCGTGGCCCGAGTTTGTCTTTTTGATGGCTGGATAGTATTCCGCTGTGTATATAGACCACATCTTCTTGATCCAGTCATCTATTTTTGGGCTTTGGCTTGTTTACAAGTCTTACCTATTATAAATAGTGTTGCAGTAAACATAGGGGTGCAGGTATCCTTTTGAATGAATGTTTTTGTGTCCTTTGGGTAGATCCTGGGGTCCATTTTTAGTAGTCTAAGGAACCTCCACACAGCTTTCCATAGTGGTTGGACCACTTTGCATTCCCACCAGCAGTGTGGGAGAGTTCCTTCATCCTCGCCAACATTTCTTGTCGCCAGTTTTTTTAATATGTGCACTGGTGCAAGATGGTATCTCATTGTGCTTTTGATTTGCATTTCCCCGATTATGATGGATATTGAGCATTTGTTCCTATACCTGTTGGCCATTTGCATTTCCTCTTTGGAGAAGTGTCTTTTAAGTTCTTCTGCCCTTCCCCCCCCCGCCTTTTTTTAAAGATTTATTTATTTATACATACAAGCTGGGATACAGGCCGGAGGCGTGGGGCGGCGAGAGGGTTCACCAGAGACAGAGTGGGGAGCAGAACAGGCAGATCAGAAATACACTGCTGAGGGGAGCAGCGGGCGAGGCAGGAGAGGTCTGCTGCACCATGTGGGAATCTCCCCGGCCGGGCGTCGAACTCGCATTGACGCTGCTGACAGCTCCACAGTGCAGCGCTCAACCGCTGTGCCACCAGGGAGGCCCTCTTCTGCCCATTTTTTGACTGGGTTGTTTACTTTGTTTTTGTTGAGTTGTGTGAGTTCTTTGTAGATCTTTGTGCTCAGTCCCTTATCAACTGTATGGCGTGCAAAATTTTTCTCCAGTCAGTAGGTGTCTGTTGTTTTGTTTAATGTCTCTCTTGCTGTGCAGAAGCTTTTTAGTTGCTGTAATCCCAGCTGTTTATCTTTTCCTTCACTTTCTTTGCTTTGGGGGATGAGTCTTTAAAGATGTTACTAAGATGTATGTCAGGTAGTGTTTTGCCTATGTTTTCTTCTATATATTTTATGCTTTCAGGTCTTATGTTCAGTTCTTTTATCCATTTTGGGCTGATTTTTGTGCCTGGTGTGAGGTAGTGGTCTAGTTTTATTCTTTTGCTTATGATGGTTCAGTTTTCCCAGCGCCATTTATTGAACAAACTGTCCTTGTTCCATTGTGTATTCTTTGCGCCTTTGTCAAAGATGAGTTGTCCGTATGTATGTGGCTTTCTTTCTGGCTTTCTCTCCAGCCCATGACCTGTGTGTGTCTTCTTCCTACCAGGCGGCGGCAAGCCCGGCTGCAGAAGGAGCTCGCAGAGGCCGCGAAGGAGCCTCTACCCGTCGAGCAGTAAGTAGAGACGCGCACATCAAAGCCATGCTCTTAGCATTTGATTTGGTCTTTTTGAATGGTTTGGGTTTTTAATTTGTAAAGCCATCTTAGAGACTGTGAAAGAAAACTTAAAGGCATAAGGGGGGTATTAATAGACTCGTTACCTTACCCAGACTGGCTTCTGCTTACACCCCGCACCGGCGTGTGACTTCTGACGTCCTGCGCTTTTGACCAGTGACTGCCTCACTGGTTTCCTGTCAACGGTTTGGCCCATTTTCTACGTCACTGGAGCTGTTGCAGCATAAGGCCGGCCTGGGCTGCTTTCTCTTGCGCTGTTCTTGGCTCGTGATTTTAGGTGAAGTTTGGTGATACCTTTGAAACATAAGTGTAAACGGATCTCTTGGAACAAGAGGAATTGAGTCAGTTTGGAACTTTCCCTGATCTGGAATTGGGTTGGAGGACCCTCCCTGAGGTTGGAAGCTTTGATTGGAGAGTGGTGTTGTTTCAGTGACTAAATTCCCTTTGCTCTCGTTCAGGGGATATTTTCTATTGAAACGTGCTCTGGAATTTAGTGTTAGGATGTGCTCCTCTCTTTCTAAAAACGGTGGTTGCTTCCTTGTGAAAAGGGAGTGGGTGATGTTCAGGTAGGAGTTGTGTTGTCAAAGCCCAGTCATAGGAACACAGAGGTCCTCATACCAAGCTTCCGCTGTCTGTGGGTCTCTTCTGTGCTCTCAGGTGTGGGAAGTGAACCTCCCCTGCATTTTTCCTCAAATTGCAAAGTAAATAATTGACATGGAAATGAGATTTCGTTTCTTACAAGGGACGGTTTGTAAATGTCATTTACGATTTATAAATATCATTTGTCTGCTCTCCATTTACCAGCTTAACCATATGATAAGGTATAAGTTTTTTTCCCCACTAAGTAAATATTTTTCATCTTTATTTTTTTCCACACCCCATCCCTCATGTTCCCTTCCCCTGCTCCCTGCCTTCTCCTTCTTAACCTCAGGCCTTCCTTCGTGGTACTGATTGATGTCCATGGTTTCAGAAGTGTTTTATGTTGTCAGATTGTGCACCATGTAAATATCCGGTGTTTGTTTTTATCATTCTGATTTGCTTTGCTACACATAATTCTCCAAATCCCCTCAATTTGTTGAAAATGGCTGCATTTCCTCCTTTCTTGTGACTGGTAGTGCATGACAGTGTGGAGAGACCACATCTTGTTGACCCAGTCGTCTGTTGATGGACATTAAAGCTGCTGCCACGTCCTCGCTACTGTCCATAATGCTGCTGTGGACTTAGTGGTGCATACGGGTTCTGCGTGGATAGAGTCATGTTTGGATAAATGCCAGAGTGGAATTGCTGGGTCATACCTGTCTCCTTTTCTGTTTTTTTAAGGTCAATCCAGGCTGCTTTCCATAGTGGTTGTAACAGTTTACATTCCCACCTGCAGTGTGATGGGGTTCCCCTTCTTTGGAATCTTTTCCAGCACTTGGGGGACTTTTTCCAGCACTGGATAGCCTCTGTGGTGAACTGTCCACGCCTGCTACCCATTTATTAATTAGATGTCTTTTTATTGTTGGGTCATGAGATTGTTTTATGTATCTTGGTTATTAATCCCTTGTCAGTTATATGTTGTGTGACTATTTTCCCATTCAGTAGTGTCTTTTTAATTGTCTTGTATTTTCTTTTGCTGTATAGAGGCTGTTTAACTTGAGGTAATCCCAGTTGTTTATCTTTGGGTTTAGCTCCCCTGCATAGGAATTGGGTCACCAAAAATGTCTTCGTCATTGATATTCCCGTATGTGTCACCGTGTTTTCGTCTGTGTATTTCATTGTTACAGGTCTGTCTAAATCTTCAATCCATTTGGAGTTTATGTTTGTGTATAGACTTAGAGAGTGATCCAGCCTCATTCTATTATGTGTAACTTTCCAGTTTTCCCATTTATTGAAGAGCCTGTCTATGCCCCATTTTGTGGTCATGGGTGTTTTGTCATCGCTTAGGTGCTGGTTTGCACACGGCTTTATTTCTGGGTTTTTGGTTCTGTTCCACTGGTCCATGTGTATCCTTGTGCAGATAGCATACCATAAACTGTCGCTTTATAGTAAAGTTTGAAATCGGGGAACATGAAACCTCTTTCTCTCCATTTTTCTCAGAATTGCAGTTTGAGACCGTTTGTGGTTCCATGTAAGCTTCAATATTTTTTGTGCAATTTTCTCTGAAAGATATTGCTGGCATTTTGATAGAGGTTACATCAAATTTGGGCATTATTTTGGGCAGGATTTTCATTTGGATTATATTGGGTCTCCATTCCATGAGCCTGGGATGTCCTTCCATTTCCTTCCATGTCCTTCCATCACTAAGTCCTTTAATAACATCTTGTAGACTTCACTGGAGGTCTTTTACCTCTTTTGTTAGGTTAATTTTGAGGTCTGTCTTTTTTTGAAGCAATTACAAATGGAATTTTTCTTAATTTTTTTTGCTGCTTGTTTGTTGTTCATATATAAAAACTGGCTCTTCGTGTGTTGATTTTGTAAGCTCTCAGTTTGCTGGCAAATTCATCTGTTGTTGCTAATAACTTTTAATGACATCTAACGGTATATATGTTGTCTGTGAGTGGTGATAGTTCTTCTTTTCTAACTTGAATTCCCTTTTTCCTGTGTTTGTCTGGCAGCTCTGGCCAAAACCTGCAGTACCAGGTTAAGCAGAAGTCAGACAGTGGGCATCTTTGTCTTGTGCCAGACCTTACGGGCGAGCTTTCGGGTTTTACATTATGCTGGTTAGTGGTTTGTGATCTAGCACCTTTGTTATATTAAAACAGGTTTCTTTTATTTCCACCTTGCTCAGTTTTTGTTCACAGATGGGTGTTGAATCTTAAATGCTTTCTATGCTCCTATTGATATTATCGTGGGATTTTTATCTTTAATTTTGTTGATAGGATGTATCACATTGATTTATGTAAGTTAGCCATCTTCGCGCCTCTGGGATAAATCCTACTTGATCAAGGTCTATAGTCCTTGTGATTCAGTGTTGAATTCAGTTTGCTAATATTTTGTTGAAAGTTTTGCATTCATGTTCATCAAAGATACTGGTTTGTAATTTTCTTGTGCTCTTTGGTTTCAGTATTAGGGTGATGTTGGCATCGTAAAGTGTATTGGGCACATTCCTCTCTAGTACTTTAAAACAGTTGAGCAAGATGCTCAGCCTTTCATTTGAAAGGTTTGATAAAATTCATTTATAAAACTGGTCCTTGGGGTTTGTTTTTCAGAAGAACTTAGTACTGTTTCAGTTGCCATTCTTGTGATTGGATTGTTCGACTCATCTGTTTTTTTTTTTAAATTGATTTATTTATGCATACAAGCTGGGGTGCAGGCCAGAGGTGTGGGGCGTGAGAGGAGTCACCAGAGACAGAGTGGGGAGCAGAACACACCGATCAACTGAAATACATTGTTGAGGTGGGCAGCGGGGAGACAGGAGAGGTTTGCTGCTCCACGTGAGAAGCTCCCTGTCCGGGGATTGAACTTGTGCTGCAGTGGCTGGCGGTAGCCTCGTAGTGCTGTGACTTAGCCCGTTGCGCCACCAGGGAGGCCCCTCATCTTTTTCTTCCTGGGTTGGTATTCATAGGGTATCTTGATCTAAAAATGCATCCATTTCCTCAAGGTTATCAAGTTTTATCGGTATATAGTTGTTCATAGTAATCTGTTACCACCCTGTGTATTTCTGTGTTGATTTCTCTGCTTTCATTTGTGAATCTGTTTATTCATGTTTTCTCTCCCCTTTTTGTAACCTGACTTATACAGGCTGAACGTTCTGCCTAAGGCCACCGGGAAGGGGCTGAGCTTGAGTACAGACCTGATGAGCAGGGTCTGCACAGTCTGTCTGTTAACCCTTGCGCTTCCCAAGAGTGGAGTTTCTGGGGGATAGGGCGTGACATCTTTGAAGGGTTTTGATGATCCATTATCAATCTGGTATTTTCTCGTGACCCTGGGCCTCTGCCCAGTTCCAGGTATGACTTGCAAGCGTTGAGGTCTGTAAACTTCTGACTTCACGCTCTTACACGCCTCAGCTTCCCGTTGTCTCTCACTGTCTGCTGTGCTGCCGTCACCCTTGTTTCAGCACAAGTGATCCCTAGACCACAACTGAGAAGAAAAGAAAGCCTGCCCCTATTCTCTCGTCGGCCTCCCTTTGTTCTCCTCCACATCTTGCCAAGGCTGGGTTTAGTTACACGGAACCCTAGATTCGGCAGCCAAGGAAAATAAGTTGATGTGGTTTAACTTGCTTAGTAACAAGTTCATAGGTTTATATTTACATAATCAATTGTGGGAGAGTCCTGCTTTCCCCTTCTTATGAACCCAAAAGTTAGGTGACAGTCTTGGGTGGTTACATTTTAGTATTTTACTTCTCCGTGAAGACTGCAGCTCGGTGGGCGGTCAGTAAGACTGAAATGATCACTTGCCTTCTCCAACCAGGAAAACAGGAGGAAGGGAAATTCCAGAGGTGCTTGGCATCCGGTGGGATAAACAACAGCAAAGGGGTGTGTGCTGTGGCTTAATTATTTCATGTGCAGTATGGTGAACTCCCAAGTGTCAGAAGCACCCACTGTTTATAAATGTAAGCACGAAATACCCAAAGTCAAATGAACTGCGTTTATTTTGTTCTCCTGGTTTTTATCAGTGAAGCAACATTTCAGATTGGCTTGTTAATGCGTTGATCCCCTTGCCCTTTCAGCAGTCCCTTGCTGGCCAGCTCTTCTCCCTATGCTGTCATTTCCCTGCACCCCCTGGCTCCCCACCATTCTCCACCGCTCACCTCCTTGCAGGATCTGCTGATCGCTTGTGTGTGGTGACCCTTCGCTGTGAGCCGGACGCCAGATGGGAAGGGTCTGTCCTGCTGCTGGATGTGGCTGGAGACGTCAACCGTTACTTCTTTGCTCTCTGTGTGGAAGCTGCATTCCCCCCAGAAAGGATCAAATGTGATCAAAATCACTTTTTTGAACGTACTCTCTATTGAATTAAAATTCGTTTATAACGTGATAGGCTTCGGGTGCACAGTGTCCCAAGTGAGCGTGTGACGTGCTGCGCAGAGTTTACCCCCGAGAGTCTGGGGTCGTCCTTCCACAGGCCCCTGGATTCCATTCGGATGGGCTCACTGTTTCTCTCAGTGTTGCCCTGGGCTTGGCGCCGCCTCTTGCTCCAGAGGACCTGTCCCCAGCACCCCGAGCCCAGGCCACTGCCCACGGGGCTTGGAAATGCAGAGCGGACCGCCCCCGAGCGCCTGCGCCCCGTCACAGACACGGCCTCTTGCTCCGCTTTCAGGGATGATGACATCGAAGTCATTGTGGACGAAACCTCAGATCACCCTGAGGAGACCTCGCCCGTGCGAGCCATCGGCCGAGCAGCCACGTGAGTGTCGTGGGGCGCAAGGTCCAGCCACAGTTGGACAGAGCACACTGTGGCCAGGGCAGAAGACCCGTTCCGGGCCCCCAGCTCCCCAGAATCCCGGCCTCTCCCGCACAGCTGCAGAGATAAGGGCTCCTGTGTGTCCCCATCACTCAGTTCGCCTCTCCTGAAGTGGGAGCAGGCTGCCCCAGCTGGGAAGGGAAGCAGGAAAGGGTGTGGGCGCTCCTGGAAGGTGGGCAGTTACCCCTCACTAGGCAGGGGCTTGTTTTGATCAGACTCTCATCTTCCTGGGGCACAGCACTTTTCTTGATTTGCTAAAGCAGGTCTAAACAAATGGGGTCGGTTATTTTTCTTAATTTGTGGGGTTACATTTTTGCTTTCCCATATGTACACGGGTTCCACTTGCCCCCCACTGGGCCACCCAGGCCCATGCAGTGTGGGGTTGGGTGCTACAGCCGGACGGCGCTGGGCCCGTCAGAGTCACACTCCGCAGCGCGGGCTCCAGGGAGTAGGCGCGGCGCTGGGCAACCTTGCTGCTTTTAAAGCTCTGAGGCTGGGTTCTCCCTCCTCCCTCCCCCTTTTCCTAGTGGTTCAGTGCTGTGATGGGCTTCTCGCTGGGGTTTGGGGCTCAATGGGAACCACTCCCAGGTACCTGTTTTTGTGGATTATTTTTGTTGATTGATTATTTGGGCAAACATTTCTAAGGTTTAAACCTATCCTCCCCTCCTCTTTAGTAAGCGACTCTCGCAGCCTGCTGGAGGCCTTCTGGATTCTATCACTAATATCTTTGGGTAGGTTAGAAAACCTTCGCCTTTCCTTGTTGATAACGTGTATAAATGAACCTAAGAATATGTACGTGATTTATGATCAATTTGTAAATGTACACCAGAATTTCAGTGGTGCAGACTACACAGACGCCTGAATTTCGGCTTCTTCCTTTTTTCCTCAACTTCCTTTCTCTTAATCTCGCTGCGTGCTGATCTCTGGCCTTACCCTTTAGTCTGTCCGAGTCTCCCCTTTTGGGACATCACTCTTCTGATGCTGCCAGGTGAAAATCCATTCCTCTCTTAGCCCAGCATGCGAATGTGGGTGGTTGGTAATCGTGCTGATCACCGCTTCACTGCCCTCCCATCAGATGTCCATGTGCTAACCAGGATGCTTTGCATGCTCCTACAAGTGGCGTCAGCCCTCCTGGGGCAAGCTGGTCGAGCGCTCGTACTCACGCCCTCGTCACTCACTCTTTGGCATGTGTTCGTTCGACTCTTCCTTCACCACCGGTGTGCGCTGAGGATGATTTTACTGAGCCATAGAGGTTACCTTAAAATAGTCGCGTGAAATAGCAAGAGCTCCTAAGCTGGCAGCTAACATCAGGTCGAGAAAGTTTTCGAGCAGCTTATTGGCCGGGACAGCAGTGGTTGTCCTGGATTCTTGGCTCTGTTGAGCTTAGGTGTCCATGCACTAGCAAGCCCAGAGTACAGGTATGTGCTTTTTCCAGGGGCCATTTGAGTGAGTACGCTTCCGATTGGGTGCACTGTTCTGTGGTTTGAAGGTTCTAGAAGATGAGAAGAGCTATTGATAAAGGCTGTCTTTGAATCCCTTCGGACTTTGATGGAGGGGGAGCCCGTGCGAGCCTGTCTGATATTCTCTCTTGTTACTTCTTAGGAGGCGCTCTGTCTCTTCCTTTCCAGTGCCCCAAGATAACGTGGACACCCATCCTGGTTCTAGTAAAGAAGTGAGGGTGCCAACGACTGCAGTGTTTGTCTTTGTAAGTACGGCCTGTCCTCAGACCCTGCCTGCCGGCGGCCTGGGGCAGGGATGGCCTGGTGGCTGGAGGCGCCTCCGCTGCTCAGCCGGCTTCTGCGGGTTTCCGTGCGTCAGCTCTTCCTCCTGCGCTGGCCTTGGGGGCGGGAATGGGGCCTGCAGCAGCTGTCCTCTGTAGCACAGGCCTGTCCAGAGCTGGCAGTGTGAGAAATGGGACAGGGAAACTAATTAGGGTTCTGCACAGTTGTCACCGGTCTAGAGATTCTGATTGCCGGTCTGTTTTGGGAGGTCAGCAGCGCAACTGCCAACTTCGTGAATTATGCCCAACCTGGAGTCGGAGCCGGGTCCTAGTCCTGCCAGGGAATCTGGGCCCCACCGGGGTGATGGAGCAGATGTTGAACCAGCCTGGGGAAGATACAGAGTTCTTGGCTCAGGGATGAGCCGCTGCAGGGGATGCAGGGGGCAGTGGGATAGGCGGGAGGCAGCAGTTGGGTCGAGCTAGAGGAGCCGGCTTACAAAGGAGTCAAAGACTCGCCGTAAAAATGGGAGAGAATTTCTTTGGGGAGAGTTCTTAGTTCCAGGTGTGAGGAGGAGCTCGAGCAGTTAGGTGTCTCCACACCGCGACTGGCTGAGTGGGTCTTGGACCTTGTGGAGAGAGCCCTACTCTGGATGAAAAGTCGGACCGGGGGCACCAAGGCCCGGCCCCTCCACTCCCTCCCGGAGGTCAGTGATGATTGGTAAAAGGTCTGATTGCACTTGGTATCGCAGTCCCTGCTCTGCCCTCGGCTCCCAGCAGCCCATGTTTTTGCCTCCTTTCACATTTAAGTCATGTGTATGGGACAGTGGAGCCGCTGATAGTTTGGGATCCTGTCAGCGTGTGCTTCCGGGAGTGAGCGAATCACAGCTGACGCGTATCCGACAGAACGCGGTCTGAAGGAGCTTGACGAGTGGCAGTCCTGGGTGTGATGGTGCATGATCTCAAGTTTTCAATCTGAGACCTCCTGTGTGGGAAGGTAGCGTGAGGGCAAAGGAGAGGAAGTGCCTGGGCATCGGGGCTTGGCCACCTATGGAACAGCTTCAGAGCAGTGGGCCAGGGGCCTGGGCAGTCACCACCAGGAGAGTAACAACGGCTCCTGTTGCTTAAGAGTCTCAATTTCAGTAACTTCGCAAGCACCTTCCTCTTTCAGTTTCAAGCAAGTGTGAAGAGCAGATTTTTGGCTTCCCAAAATGACCCTTTAAGTGAGTGGCTGATTGTTTATAGTGCACGTTTCCCAGAGCACGCGCGCGCGCACACCCCACTCACCGCCCACCCAGGAGTTACGGAAGTTGTGGCAGTGGGGGGATGAGTTTCTGGGTCCCGTCATTCAGTCCGCTTCAGTCACCACCTTGGCCCTCTCACCTCTCCCCACACTTTTGCTGGGGTAACTCAAAGCAAGTCCTGGCCAGCTCATCAGCTATCCAGTCTTCTGCGAGAAGGGTTATAGCACCATCGCTAGCATTCGCTGTCCCATGCTAAGATGGGATGCTTTCCCCTCGGGTTCCCTTCTCGTCCAGAACACGGTTGTCACCCTCAGGTCGTGCGTTCCGTGTGGACGCCGTCTCGGGACACCGCCCACCCCAAGCGGGTGTCTCAGACAGCAGCCCCTAAGTAGCGCCTGTGCGTGATTGAAGGGCTGCTTCTGCTCGGGCAGGCCTCGGCCACAGAACCTGCAGAAGCGCTTCTCTTCTTTCCCGAAATCAAGACGCTCAGCACAGGCCACACGGCCAGTGCACACTGATGCCATCAGGCCTCCGGAAGGAGCCACGTGGAGCCCACGGGACAGCGTGTGGTGACAGGCAGACATCGCCCGTGTAGGCGCCCTGAAAGCCGGCTGTATCTGGACGGCCACGCCACGCGGGACTTACAGTTTCATGTGTCGTGTGAATGTATTGGGACCAAAACAGAAAAGCAAACAGGCTTTTAAGCCATTAAGATCATAATGGAACATAAGATCTAAATTTCATTACTCTTAGAGGAAGTAAAGTTAATGCCAAGACAGACTTTAGACATTTAATGTAAATAAATTTTTAATATTTTCTGAAAGACTGTACTGTATTTAAATAAATGGAACTGCAACCCTTAAGGCAAAGATTCTTAAAGAAGCCCAGAGCTAAGAATCCAAGTTAACGATGGGACCCTCTGACCTGTCTTAAGGGTGGGCGTTTAAGCTGTGGTTAGGCATCCAGAATGTTCCTTGACTTCCACTCTTTCTTCTTGGGAGTGGCCGTGGTCGACTCTGAAGCGGTGCTTGCTTGTCTTACAGGACGCGCATGATGGGGAGGTGAACGCCGTGCAGTTCGGCCCCGGCGCCCGGCTCCTGGCCACCGGGGGCATGGACCGCAGGGTGAAACTCTGGGAGGTGTTCGGAGGTGAGAGCCCCCGGGAGTTACAGAAGGAAGCCGTGCGGGTGACGTGGGTTGGCCTTGCTCTCGGCTGTCTCTGTCCATCTCTCAGGCCCAGCACGTTGTGTGAGGAATCATCCAGCCAGAGTGCGTGGTGTGGCCTCTCTGTTCCTCTCACACCCCAGCCGATATTTGCTCTCAGCTTCCCAGTGGTGGTTAGGAATTGCTGTTAAGTTAAGCTCTTTTATTCACTTGCGAGGCTTTCCTCAAATATATGTTAATCAGAACCTCTTCCAGATAGCTCAGTTTTAAAAGGAAAAATAAAACCTCTTACAGGTCAGGGGACTCTAAACTACATGTGGAGCTGTGGTGTGTGTATTTGACAACACCACTAGTCTAGGGGGAAATGGCCTGCAGTCAGAGAGAGTAAAAAGAAGGGTGGGCCACCTAGAGAAAGTGTATTTAACAGCCTATGGGACAGACGGCCTACGGTCAAGTCTCTTTAATGAGGCTGAGTTTCAGAAGTGGGATTTTATTGAGTTGGTTATGAATAACCATCTCTTGGAATTTCGAAGGTGGAAGGAGTTAAATTGTGGGATGTTGACATTGTGGGATTCAGTTAAATTTTTAAGTAAGCAGAAAATAGACTGATTTTACAGGCACCGTTGCGTCCAGCCGCTGCTGTTGCAGCGCACGAGCCTCGCCGTCCGAGAGTGGATGGCGCCCGCGGGCCGGCGTGTTCTGTGCTCTGTTCCTGCAGCAGCTGTGTGCAGGGAGAAAGGCCCCCCTTGGCAAGCAGACAGACGCTGCTTGATTTCTGTAGTGACCCCGAGGCTAGTAAGTGATCTACGAGGCGAGGGAGTGTTGGAACTGGGGCCAGAATGGGCCTCTGACTACAAACCCCTGCTCGTTCCTCAAAGCTACAAAGCTGCGGAAGCAGGTGGTGACCTTCGGCGCTGGGTGTGGTTGGAGCCACAGCAGCCCGCGGCCCCTCAGCTGACGGAGGTTGAGAGCCCAGCCTGCCTGCACGGCCTTCTGACTTGTCGCCACAGTTCAGTCCTAGCAGCTGCAACTAGTCGAGGCCCATGTGAATAAGCTATTTTATCCAGAAACACCCTACAAATAGTAACTGCTGAAACGGTTATCAAACAGTTGGGAAACTGTAGCATAAGGATATTAACATCATGAGATTTGATTTTAAAAGAAATCCAGCAGGTTGTTTTGATTTGCCATTACAATGAAATAAAAACACTGAACATTTTTGTTTTATTCCTTGGTCAGTAAAAATACCTGTAAGAAAATTACAGGGGCCAGCCTTTAATTTTAGTAACATTTTGCTGAAGAGGAACTGAACATTAAACTGAACTTACACTGACATAATTTGTTTCTGTTGGGTCTGCAGAAGCAATTAGAATGTTGGGCAGCACTTTTTAGACTTGGGAAGCAACTGTCAGTCGTGCCCTAAGTGCAGGGCTTTTCTCCCAGCCCTGGCAGCCCCGGGCTGCGGGGCGTCCTTTCTGGTGACATTACAGTATCCCGGAGAGACCGAGTGGGGAGACCTTTTTTAATAGTTCAGGGGCTTTCTTGTTTTGTTATTTTTGCATATAAGAGCTGGGGTGCAGGCCAGAGGTACAGGGGATTGAGAGGGTTCACCAGAGACAGAGTGGGGAGCAGAACAGGTGGATCCGCTGAAACCCACTGCTGAGGGGAGCAGCGGGGAGACAGGAGAGGTCTGCTGCGCCCTGTGGGTCAGCTCCCAGGCCAGGGATGGAACTCAGGCTGTAGTGATGACAGCAGAACTGAGACTGAGCCCCTTGCACCACCGGGAGGCCCTAGCTCGTCTGTTTAGGTCATCCTGTGCTACCCCCTTTTTAAATCACCTCACCATTGAGACTTTTACTCTTCCACATTTGTGCCGCATCATTTAGTTTCCTTGTGGGTGGTCAGAGCTATCTGAAACCTGGGCCAGGGAGCCTGTCACTGGGTCTCTTGGTGAAGGAGCTGAGAGGGGCGGGGGGCACCGGCAGGTAGCTGAGCACCCCACTTTTAGGTCCGGGAGATACGGGGAGTGTAAGGACAAATGCCAGCAACTCCAGGCTGGCTTTACTGGCATCCTGGCGGCTAGGCAGTTAAATATAACTTAAAAAAAAATTCAGATATCAGTGTGAATGCACACACCTTGGATTTGGAAAATGTGTGGTCTGTTTCTTCAAAGTGACAAGTCGGCACACATGCGCGTCCCACCCGAGGCCCCGGGTGCTGGTCAGTAACAGCCACAAGGAGTGGCCGGCCACGGAGGCTGCCTCCAGGGAGACCTGGTTTTTAGGTTCCCGCGCTTCCTCTTTATAGAGGGACTCGATGGCACTAGATGTCTCGAGCATTGGAAGAGCAAGTGTGGGAAAGCGGCTCTGCGTCTCCCCCGGGTGCTGCCTCAGGCTGGGCCCTCACAGGGCAGCGGCTTGGAGGATGCACTTGACTCCCGTCATACCCTGGTGTGCTCCTCACTGGGGGTCTGCCTGACCTTCCCGTCTCTCCTCTCTCCAGAGAAATGCGAGTTCAAGGGGGCCCTCTCCGGCAGTAACGCGGGAATCACAAGCATCGAGTTTGACAGCGCGGTAAGTGCCTGCTAACGTTTACTGAAATAGGTGGTTTTAGAGGTTTTTCAAGACAATTTAAAACTTCAGTTCTTGAAGAACCATTGATTGGCGTCTCTGCTCTTCTATTTTAAGGGTCATGTTCACGTGAGAGGAGCCTGCAGGTCGTTAGAGAATTAATTGGTCGAGTAACTGGCTAACCTGGGGCTTGGGGTTAGGCACGAGGCTGTGGGGACTCCGCATTCTCTGATGCCACTTCCCGGCTGGGGTTTGAGTCCTGGGGTACTGTGCCCAAGGGGCCGGTGGCGGAGTTCCTGGCCGCAAGGGTTCACCGTGTGAATAGTGGTAGCAAAGGAATCGAGGAACGGTGCAGGCGTCCGAATGGCCAGTGCAGGGAGAGGGGAGGGTTTGGGCAGGCCAGCTTGGTGGTTGGGCAAGGGGAGAGCAACTTCTCCCCTCCCGGGGCTGTCCGTGCCCCGTCACAGCCCGTGCAGTGTCTGGAGCGGGAGCTGCTCCTTGGGGGTCTGGGTCACGGCTTCCTGCGTGCAGCTTGGGGGAGAAGATGCCGGGTGGGCCACATGCCGCGTTGTGGAAGGGCTCGGGGCCTCTGGGAATTGGTCTTTGCTGAGAGTGTAGACACTCGATGGGGCGGGGGTCTCTGGCGGGGACACCAGGAGGTGACGGGCGCCTCAGCCCCGGCAGTTTGGGTCATGGCCAGAGAATCGGTAGTCGCTGCTGCTGGAGGCAACAGCACAGGGACTGACCCGGAGGCAGGGGAGGGCAGGCCAGGGTAGGGGTGTGGTCGCGGCACGGCAACCTTTTGGTCTTGATAATTGAAGAAATTGTGTCCTGTGAACAGCATTATTTTGGCTAAAGTTTGTTCCCCCTTTTCTTTCTCCACTTTTTCCTCTAGGGATCTTACCTCTTAGCAGCTTCCAATGACTTTGCAAGTCGCATCTGGACGGTGGATGATTATCGGTTACGGGTAAGGCCGGCTGAGGAGACTCAGCGGAACTTCCAAACTTGGCGTTGTCGTCGCGACAGAGGGTGCAGAATGTCAGACTGACGAGTTAAGAAACTGGTGTCTTTGTTCCTGAAAATTTTACTGAATTGATTCCCCCTGCCCTTCCATTCGTCCTGGGAAGGATCCGTATTCCACTTCACACTCCTGTTTTATCCAGGGTTCCATTTCAGAATATTTACAGTGGGAAACCCCACACACCTCACAGAAGACCTGTCTGCTCCTCTTCACAGGAGCCACCCTCTCAGTAGGTAGCAGTTCCAGCTTAACTTGAGCCACCTTGGCCCCGGCGTGTAAGTTGTGCTCCAGGTTCTAGGACTTGCGATCACCACGCATTGTGCTGGGGAGTGGGCTGTAGACGTACATATGCGCCCACTTGAGACAGACAGAAAATGGCCCGAAGCAGCTCGAGCTGGGAGGCCGGTGTAGGAGAGGGAGAGAGTGTGGGTCGGATGTCGCAGAGCTCTGTCCGCATCTGCACCCTAACTCGTCGTCAAAGACGGAGATCAAAAACATAACGGACATAATGACTTTTTGTTTTAATGAAAAACACGCAGCTCAGTTTGGAGATGTGTTTCTCCTTCACCTTGAAGGAATTAACGAGCAGGAGCTCATTAATCAATGCTGCTGGAAGGCTGAGTGGAGGAGGAACTTGACACTTTGGTTGGCATTTTACCAAAAAAAAAGTATGACACAAGCTTCTGTGTGTCACCTCACACAAAAAAAAGGGCAGGGTGTTAAGATGAACTTAAATCTCTGGGGATACGGGGAGCAGCTGTGAATGGTCTGTTAGGGTCCTGTCTGGTCTGATTTGTTGGTGCAGGGATGGAGCTGAAAGGATCTTTAAAAACAGTTATTTCCACGTTTCTTTAGCCCGCCCACTTTCTCAGAGGAGTTGAATGAAGAATTCGCGGTGTTCGATGCTAGTAGCGTCAAGAACGCCGAGGGCCCTGCTTACGGTGAGGGGCAGGGAGGTGGCGGGTCTGGGTTCGCCTCAGGCAACAGGCTACGTCTGTCAAGAGTTTGTGCAAGTTTCCACCTAAAGCCTGGTGTGTCTGCGCCTCAGCACGGCGAAGATGCAGGCCCGACATCACGCTGCTTCCTGGCCGTCCTCGTCGGCAGCCCCTCTGCTCTCGCTGGGCAGTGAGATGAGCTCAGAGGTCTCTGCCGTCGTTAATTTGCCTAACGGGGACTTTTCTTGATGGCGTCCACACGTCAGGCCCTAACTGCCATGTGTGCTGGTGGCCTTGCTTGTAGTCCTCAGGAGAACCAGGCAGTGTGGGTAGAGGTGTCCACGTTTGCCTGCGTCCAGAGTTGACACGCAGTCTCCAGCTGTGGCCTGTGTTCCATGGAGCTGGCTCCATCCAGACTGGGGGTCAGGAAGTTGCCGGGCCAGTGAGGGGCGCTGCTGCCGCCCCCACCTTGGGGCCCTCGGACGAGCAGGCGGCGTCGTGCCGTTGTGGGGGGGCCTCGCTGGGCAGGAGAGGTCTGGGCTGGCTTCTCGAAATAGCAGGCGCGACCTGGAGGCAGGGCAGCCTGGGAGAAACGGGTCACGCTGGGGAGTGTCAGCGGCTGCTGCCAGCTGGGGGCCCAAGCGGGGCTGTGGCCTCACGTGCCGAGGCCTGGCGCTCGGCCCCGCTCACAGCCGTGGCTGGCCCTGGCTCAAGGTGTGGAGGGGACCGAGGGGCCTTTTTGCAAATAGGGTCTTTGTGTTGGGTGATTTGTGCCCGACTCTTCACCAGCCCAGCAAGTAAATTGGCCGCTGGGAGGCCCTGGTGGAGGCTCTGGCTCCTCCTGGGGGAGGGGGTTGGAGGACACAAACGGACAACCAAGTGCTGAAGCCCCGGGGCGTCCGACACTGGCCAGTGGCTCCTTAGCATTTTGATGAGAGGCCGTTGGGAGGCTGGGACGCCCAGTGCAGCCACGGCTTGCTCTGGAAGCGCCTCGTGAAGGGGTCCCGGACCCCCAGACGCACCCGGGGCCTCCACAGAGGCTGCTGTCAGACTCCTCCTGGAACGAGAGGGCATCGGAAACCCTCAAGCTGCCCACGGCGGACCGGGCACAAGGCTGCTGACCCGCCCGCTTCGCTGGGGCACGTGCTGGCCTCGCCGGGCTGGCTCTCGGGTGGCTTCTGTGCGAGAGGCTTTATCATCAAGTTCCGCATTTCCAGCCAGTGGTTTGGGTTGTCAAGGAATGATGGGTATTCGCACAGCCCCGGTGAGCCGCGTCCTTACCCCGTGTCTGCAGGACGCGGTGTTGGTTTGTGGTAACAACAGACGTCCGCGTGCAGAGCGTGAGGTTGGATGGGACAGCTGTCGTCGCGCTGATCCCTCTCGCCGCTTGGGGCGCACCTTCCCGAGTCCTGCGTCTCATCACCACAGACGGGGGCTTACAGCGGCGCCCCCACTCCTGGACTTCGAGTCAGATCCCTGCCAGAGCATTCTTGCTCTTTCCAGAGGGACCGGGGAGGTTCTCCCACAGCCACGGCACCGCTCCCGCCCGATGGTGCAGTTGTGGGGTTCACGAGGACGCAGTATGGACCAGCGGAGTCATTAAGCCACGCGGGCTGGCCCTCTCCAAGGGAGAAGTGCTTGCGGCCTGAGTTTCCTGTCCCCGTTCTGAGGGGAGGCTGAGCGCCCAGGCGGCTCCGAGGTTTTAGTGCTAATCTGTGGGGCCCCATTTGGGCAGTCAGATGGGAGCCCCGTACATTATCGGGTGGGAGCACACTGGGGTCGGTGAAGACCTTTTTTCTCTGGCTGGTTTTATGTCGTAGAGGTGCTGACCTGCGCTGGCGCTCTCAGTGAGGAGGGGGACCGGCGTGACGGCCCCCGCTCCGCCCCAGAACTGCTGGTGAGTGCTGTGCGCAGCCGCAGAGCTGACCTTGGGTGTAGTTCGTGTTCCTTGGCAGCAGTCCCCCAGAAGATGCCAGGAGAGCTGGTATCTGCACTGAAGATCTGAGGTTTCAAGCTTGATTGAAAACCCCCAGGGGTTTTCATGTTCATTTGGAGCGTCTGGTGCTTCCTCCTGTGAGCTGAGCGTGCAGTGGCCCTGTGTGTGCTGACTTCCAGAGGCACTGGTGGAAACCAAATCTTTAAAAAGCTCACTTAGACCCTAAATTTGCCTGCATTCGGAGTTCACACCCAGAATCTGGAGTTGAGGGCTGGCTTGATGTCGGCTGAGACGGGACACCTTTTCCGAGTTTAGGCTCAGGCGTGCCAGGTTTCACTGGAAAACTTGCAGACTTTTTTTTTTTTTTTAAAGATTTATTTGTTTATACATACGGCTGGGATGCAGGCCAGCGCTGTGGGGCTGCGAGAGGGTTCACCAGAGACAGAGTGGGGAGCGGAACAGGCAGATCAGAAATACACTGCTGAGGGGAGCAGCGGGCGAGGCAGGAGAGGTCTGCCGCACCATGTGGGAATCTCCCCGGCTGGGCGTCGAACTCGCGTCGCAGCTGCCGACAGCTCCACAGCGCAGCTGCCGACAGCTCCACAGCGCAGCGCTCAACCGCTACGCCACCAGGGAGGCCCAAAACTTGCAGACTCTTGACAGATGTAGCCTGTTGCTCAAGGGGAGCCCAGGCAGGCGCCACCTCCCTGCCCCTCACCACGAGCAGGGCCCTCGGTGCTCTCAATGCGACTAGCATCGAACACCGAGAATTTCCTATTCAACTTCTTTGAGAAAACGGGAAGTCCAAGTAAACACGACACAGCTCTGTTTTTAAAGATCCTTCTAGCTCCATCCCTGCACCAACACGGGCAGACTTGGGGGTCTAGCTGAGATTTTAAAGATTTGATATAATCCAGATGGACAAAAAGTTACCTGAGCAGCCCGTGCAGGGGCCTGGCCCAGGGCTTGTTTGGGCTGGGGTGCTGACGGCCCCTCACTTTATTGAGACACCTCCATGTGGGGCTTCTTTCTCCTTTATGGTCTTTGTGCTGTGAGTTCTGTGTAGAGATCTCTGTAGCCTCTTCCTCTTGATGCCTTCACCTGGGCAGCACCCAAGGCTGGTTTTCTGGGTACCTTCCCGCGCCCCTGGTTTGTCTCTTGAGTGTTCTTGACCAGACCTTGGGGCGTTTCGCGAAGCTGGCTGAGTCGAGTGTCAGCGAGGCGCCCTCAGAGCTGCGCTCTCCCCCCAGCACACGCTCACGGGACACAGTGGCAAGGTGCTCTCGGCCAAGTTCCTGCTGGACAACGCGCGGATCGTCTCCGGGAGCCATGACCGGACCCTCAAACTCTGGGATCTCCGCAGCAAAGTCTGTGAGGAAATTCAGTCTCTCTGTGTGTGCAAATGAATGCGAATCCCGGGTGTCTGCTCCCCACTAAAGCCTGCACCTGGGGGATGCAGTTTGCTTTGCAAGTCTGGCTTCATGCAGCGTCTGGGTAGAGAGTCAGTCGCAGCAGCCGCTTCCCCACCCAGCAGTGCTGATTCCGGGGCGGGGGGCGGGGGTGACTGCCTCGAGGTCTCCCGCCTCTGCTTCACGGCCGCCACCCGTCTCCTTGCAGGCATAAAGACGGTGTTCGCAGGGTCCAGCTGCAACGACATTGTCTGCACCGAGCAGTGTGTGATGAGTGGGCACTTCGACAAGAAGATTCGCTTCTGGGACATCCGGTATGACCCCCGAGAGCCTGGGGGAGGCAGGCGAGGGGGCCGGCGCATGGTCGAGCCCAAGAGCGCACAGGGGGTAGATGGTGTTTTTAGTCCCGGGCGATGGCAGGAGTAGGCCCAGTGCGCATCCTTCCTGACGGCCCGCTCCCTGCACCGTGCGGCAGACTCAGCCCTGCGGCGCGCTGCGCTCGGGGGCGCGCCCTGTGCTTGCTCGGTGCGCAGCGGGACGGCGGGGGATGCCCCGCCTGGCGGGGAGGCTGCGCCCGGCAGAGGCCGGCGCCTTTGTCCGAGGGCGCAGCGAGGACGCCTCTGAGACAAGCCCCGAGCACTGAGCAGGCTTCGCGCTGTGGAAAAACCGCTGAAGACGGGCCAGGCCAGGGCAGAGGGTGGCCTCAGGGCTCAAGGGGGTGACAGGCGGAGCACCATGAGGGGCTCGGCGGGGGGCGGGGCCCGGGTGCCCGCAGCCACTCTGCGTTGCAGGTGGATGGCCTGACCTGGTCATCGCAGTGATGGGCACGGCCTGGGTCCCCGGCGTCCAGCAGGTCTATCCGGGGCGGTTTTACTAGGTACAGGGAAGTGAGGGGAACGATGTGAACCTGAACTCACATGGTCAGAGGGCTGGGGCGTGGGCTGTCAGAGCTTGGAAGGGCCCCTCGGCCCGTGGCGCGTGCAGGAAGGCGGGGCCCGCGGGGCGGCTGGAGGCAGTGCCGGGAGGGTGACCGTGGTGCACGTTGGGAAACAGTGAGGGCGGCTGGGGGGAGAACGCAGCATCCCGGGGGGAGGGGGCTCTGAAGCGGGTCCTGGAAGGAAGCCGGAAAGGACGGGCGGGGGCGGGGAGAGGAGGCCGGACAGCCCAGCCTGGCAGCGGGAGGGCTCGTGGGCGGGGGAGGGTGCGGATGGAGAGCGGAGCCCTGGGGGAGGCTTGAACGGCCCCCTCGACACAGGCTCCTGAACCCCCTTCAGATTCCATTCCCAGCTCTAGCTTTTTCAGACCTGAAATTTGCAGTTAAAAAGTGGAATTTTGAAGTTAATTGGATGTTGGGGGTCCCCATCGCTTAATCTACCCCGACCCTGAGGGACAGGACCTGTGGAGCCCCAAGGAGCTGGAGTGACTTGCCCCAGGCTGTGTCCCTGGCGCCAATAAGAGAATTCCCTGAAGTCTGACAGGGGACATGGCGACCCTGAAGCTCACGACCTGGGATCGTGTGCACGGACCTGGGCCCGACTGGGGCCCATCCCCACCCCCCCCACCCCCCTCAGGGCTCAGGGCAGCGCCTCCCGCCGGCGTCGCAGAGTCACAGAGCCGAGCTTGTGTGCAGGGCCGGACGTGGGTCTGTGCGCAGCGGCTGCGTCTGCCTCGCCAGAGGGGTGGCCCCCGCCCCCGCGTGCGTGCAGACGCTCTGAGCGACAGTTACTTGGTTGGTCAAAACAGGGGCAGGGAAAAGTGCTCCCAGCGAGCTCAGCGGCGCCTGTCGTGGGAGCGGGGTGGGAAGCGGCGGCCGCCGCCTGGTTCCGGCTGAGGGGTGCCTCTGGAGACGCTGCCAGAGCGCCCACTCCCGCCCCTCCGAGGCGTGACGTCGTGGTTAAAGGGGCCATTTTCTCAGACGTGCCGTGTCTCTCAGCTCAGAGAGCATAGTCCGAGAGATGGAGCTGCTGGGGAAGGTCACCGCCCTGGACTTGAACCCAGAGCGGACCGAGCTGCTCACCTGCTCCCGGGACGACCTGCTCAGGATCGTCGATCTGCGGACAAACGCCGTCAGGCAGACGTTCAGGTGACGGCACGCGCCGGCCCGGGGCCCTCTGAGCTCGGCCCGCTCTGTGCGGGGGCCCTCGGTGATGGCCCCTTGTTTGTTGCAGCGCGCCTGGGTTCAAGTGCGGCTCGGATTGGACGAGAGTCGTGTTCAGGTTAGTCGGGTGCTCGTCGCCCCACCCCTTGCCTCATCTCTCAGGTTAGAGCCCGGGCGTTTTCCCAAGGGGATCGCGTTAACCTCCCACAGTGTCTTGGCCCGGTAGGGGTCTGCGACAGCCTGGACGGTCGTCACTAGTCACTGTCGCTGCCTGCGTCGTCCTTCCTGGTGCGTTTTGTGATGGCGTGGATGTAGCCGCGCCGCGCCAGAGGGCGGTGTTGGCTTGTTGGTTTGTCTGGACGGGCACATCACGTGCTTACGTAGGACCTAGTTGAGAGCCTCGGGCGGGCGGTGCGCTGGACAGAGCTGGGACGCGCCCTGGAGTTGTTCGGGATGGCCTGAACGTCCCTTCCCAGCTCTCCCTGCCCCCCTCGCGGCCGCGGTCAGGTCCTCTGCTGGAGAAGCTGCTCTGCCGGCCCTGCTCCCTCGCTCCCGCTCTCCGCAAACCTGTAGCGGCAGCTTCAGCTTCGAGGACCCTTTTCCTCTGGGTTGAGTCCCAGCTTCTGTGTGCTGTGTTGGGGTGTCATCAGTGGTTAAGGACGTGGCCCCAAGAAGTAATGGGGTGGCTCTGTTCTTCATTAGCTGGCAAGGACGAGGTAGCAGGGGAGGCATGGCACGCGCAGAAGCTGTCTTGCGTTTAACTCTAGATGAGGAGGAAAGGTCACTTCCTGGGAACAGGTTCCGGGGCTGCTGGCGTAGGCGTGTGGTGACGCCTCCTCCCGTCTGACTGTTCTGCAGCCCTGACGGCAGCTACGTGGCAGCAGGCTCGGCCGAGGGCGCTCTCTACATCTGGAGCGTGCTGTCCGGGAAGGTGGAGAAGGTCCTGTCAAAGCATCACAGGTAAGCTGGACGCTGCGCCCGCAAGCCCCTCTGAGGGCCTAAAGCCCCCCCGGCCCCAGTCCTGTCCCCTTTGGACTCGGCTCAGGTTGGTCCCGACAGGACAGTGGCCCCTCCTTGCTCCCCTCCGAGCTGGGTCAGTGGAGGGAAGCCGGGGCCATTCACCCAGACCACAGCCGGGTTCTCTGACGTGCCTATAAGACGTTCGCGTGGGAGCCGCGGCTGTCAGAGGAGAGGTGGGAGCGGCGCCTCCGGCCTTGCTTATGCGGTGCGTCCTGGCCGCTGCCTTCCCCTGAGCTTTCTCTCTCCGTGGGCCCCTTTGGGCAGTGAGCTGACTTGGAAACGCTGATTTTTCGCATTGCTTTGCTGTCTTCCACCTGTAGCCAGCCCAGGCTCCCGTTTTCCTAGCTTTGCACCCAGCCTCCTGGCTCCATCCCGGTCCAGGTTTCCTCCGTAACCTCCCCTCACACCCTTTTCCTCCTGGCTCCGGCGCCCTGAGGTACTTGTGACGCTCTTCTCTGCTTACTCCGCGCGGCGCTGCCCCCTCTGGGTCAGTTGCTGTGGCCTGACTCCTTCCCTTCCTGAGTGGACAGGGGCAGGCTTCCTCCGGTCCTGGTGCTGTGAGGGCGGCTGCGGGCCCACAGAGGCCGTGGGGAGAGCTGCCCCCGAACGGTCGTTCACTGCGAGCTTCTCCCTTTGAAGCTCCTCAATCAACGCGGTGGCCTGGTCCCCCTCCGGCTCTCACGTGGTCAGTGTGGACAAGGGAAGCAAAGCTGTGCTGTGGTCGGACTACTGACGCGCCTGCTCGGGAGGGAGAAGCCTCGCTGCCGCCACACGGGCGCCTCCGCGCCATTAGCTTTGCGTTCCGAAGACTCGGGCTGGGGCGCCTCGGCCTGCCCTCCTGTCGGGTTTCTGCGGGTTTTGGCTGACGTCCCACGGCCTCAGCGAGTAACCCTGGAGAGCCTGACTCGACAGAGCGGGTTCTTGGCAGCCAACCCGGGTGGGAAACACTACTGGTCCCGGTCTCCTTACCTCAGGGCACGGGCCCGCCGCCCCTCGCGGGCCGCAGTGCCAAACGGCCCGCACCCGGGCGTGGGCCCTCCCTGTGCTTCCTCAGACCTCCGTCCTGGCAGTCCTGGCCTGGTGCGTGTCCCATTCCTGGGGGCCTTCCCGGGAACCTGCCGTCGTCACCGGGCGGCCGGAACCAGAACACGGGGACCGCCGGCTGGCGCCATCCTTGTCCCCCTGCTGGTGTCCGCTCGCTGCGGTGCCGCTCGGGCTCCTGCCCGCGCTCGGGGAGGCGCCCGTCGCTGGCATCCTGCTCCCTGTCCCCAGGACCCTACACATCTGTCAAGAAAATCTCAATTTGGCATTAAACTTTTTTCTCGAGGTAGGAAAAGCGCGAAGACCTGGGGAGCGGAGAGCTGTCCCCTGCACCCCTTACTGCCAGGGGGCTCCCCCGCGGCCTCTGGCCGAGTCTCCACCACCGGGCGCCACAAGGGCCCGAGGCCCGCTGGTTGCCCGGGCGGGGGCTGCAGTCCCGCCCCCCTGTCCCGGAGCCTGCGGCACCTTCCGTTTCAGGGCTTGTGGTCAAGGCTGGGGAAACCGGCCTGCGGCTTTTTTTTCTTAAAACATTTATCTTTACCGTTGTACCTGTGTTTAAATTTTTTCCTTTTGAGTGACCGAGACACCAATATTTCTATCACTTTTTGATTTGCACTTTATTTTTCCCCTTCCTGCCTTCCTAGTGGACGGTTGTAGGTGCGAGTGCCGCGGCGGGGGGAGGTGCGCTCTTCCTGACGAGGGGCAGGTCTCCGCCCCCCTCCCCGGCCTCACCTCCCTTCCCGGTCTGCCTTCTCGGGAACCGAGGGAGGGGTAGAGGAAGGTGGGGTTCACAGGCCAGGGCTCATCTTTTATTTATTTAATTATGTTGCCCAACTTGATTGTAAATAAAGAAATCTGTTCTATGCTTTTCACGCTCGCGCCTCTTGGTGGTTATTTTATTCTCCTTTATCCTTTAGGGGGAGGGGCTGTTTCTTGTGTTCATCCTGGAATCTGTTCCTTTGTAAAAAGCAGCCTCTGCTTTCCCGCCATCTTTCTCACAGGCCACCCTGTGAGCCCAGTCCTCAGAGCCAGCGGGCACCGACTGCCCGGTTTCACGTCACCCGCTGACCCGCACTGGCTTGGGGGGGTCTCCCCGGGCGTTCAGCAGCTATGCCCTGAGCCAGCTGCCCTGAGCCACACCGCTGAGGACCTTGTCCTGGTGTCAATGAGGCCGCCTCTTTGCTGAGGGGCGTGAATTACCTCAGGGGAAGGAGTTTATTGGGGCAGCTCAGACACCTGGCAGGCACCCATGGGAAACAAAGATCTCCCCATCCCCCCAAGCCCACTGTCCAGCCCCTTCCCCAAAAAGCCTCCCTCGGGGCAGCCAAGCAGCAGCTTCAGGCAGCTTCAGTCTGGAGCCCGGCATGTGAGGCCTGCTCCTTGGCGCTCGGTGAGCCTTTTGCCGTCACCCTGGGAAGGCAGGTCGCTTTTCCCCCCGGGCCTAGAGGAGCTCAGCGGCTCAGCTTCGCCCTCAGTGCTCTGGCACAGGGAAGCCTCGGTTTGGGGACCCTCCTGGTGGAGCCCTCGGGCACCCAGTCACTGAGGCTGGGTGGGAGCCGTGAGACCCTGGGCTTTGCTGCCAGCTCCAGGGGTGGGCGGGGAAGCTGAGTGGCACCTTTATCTCCTGTCAGTGCCCTCGGCCTGGCTGCGGTGGTGCAGGTGTGGTCTCCCTGGGGGTGTGGTCGCCTCAGGCAGGGGCTTAAAAAAAAGTCTAATAAACTTGCTCCCCGCCATCCTGTCCCAGGACAGTGCTCAGTCATGCCGGTGCCCACTCGCCAGCTACAGGTGGCCCCCGTCGGGGCGCACGGGACGCCGTGTGTGGACATGGAAGGGCCCAAGCTGCTCGGCAGGGAGGCCCCCTCGTACGTGTTCCCCCGGTGTATGGCGCTTCGGGGTGTTCGCCCTTGGAACACAGACTTGGAGCTCATCACCGTAGAGGCAGCAGGAGACACCGACCTCACAAGGGACTGCTGGGCGCGGCGCAGCCCAGATGCTTCTGTTCTGGGGTGCCTCGTAGTGAGGGGCCAGGGGCCCGGGCTCTGTAGGACCCAGTGGTACCCCATGGCACAAGCAGGGCAGTCGCAGCTAAGTATGAAGCGGTGTGGAGCATGGGTGCCCTGGCCCCCACCCGCTCGCCTTTGGGGCCCCTGAAGGGGAGGGGTGTGGGGAAGCGCCCCTGGTGGGGGAGGCTGCCTTTTCTCAGCCTTCTGTCTCTGTGACCTACTTTAATGAACCCCACATGCACCAGAAGTCCCAAATTTGTAAGCCGATAAAATGAAAATCTCAAGTAAAGGACGCGTGTCTGTTACACCGACTCCAGAACGTGGGGCCTGGTGGCGCGTGCCGGGCTCTGAGGCAGAAAATGACTCCACCTCAGCAAACGTGGCTCCTCAGCTCGGGAGCCCTGGCGGCCGCGCGGCCCTGCTGGTCTGCCTCTGCGCCTCTGGACCCTCCCATCTTCCTTCCAGAGACCCCCCCCCCCGTGTGCTCCCCACTTCCCCTACTGCCCCCTCCTCTCCTGATGCTGAGCAGGCACGAGAGAACATCTGCATCCAGTGGGTCTGGAACCCCAAGAAACGGGCAGCTCTGCTGCCACCAGCCCCAAGTTGCCTGCCTGCCCCTCAGCCACTCTGCCAGAGCGTTCTGTGGCAGCCTGTAAGTGGCTTCAGACCCCTTATCAGCGTGCGTCCCGCCGGGCGAGGGCGCCAGGCCGGAAATGCTCTTCGTGACAGCATCGTCCACAACTCCAGGGTTGCTGCTTGTTCCAACCACGATGGGTCCCTTTGAATCAGGGCCCCATTAACCTCTAACTGCCGAGGATGCAATGGCATGAAACAACTTATTTCTCGAGGCTCTTGGTTACTTGGCCTGGGCCAGCTGGGTTCTGGTGAGTGGGGGAGGGTGGCCTCACTCAGGTCCGGCTTTTGTGCAGCAGCTAGGGGAGCAGGGGTGAGGTGGCAAGAAGCACCTGTGTTACGGTGGGGTGGGGGGTGCGGGCCCAGCCAGCCCTCCTGGAGCCGGGATGCTGGCCAGTGGCAGGGGCAGGCAGGAGGGCAGTTGGCCACAATAAGGGCTACGCTCTGTTCTCCCACCTAAGTCTATTCTAGAACACGATCTCTTGCTGCTAGTGTTTATGATGATATTTTTTTCCCACTTTCCTCTCACAAGCAATAACCTCACGCCCATTCACCGCTGCGTGCCGAGCTTCTGTGCATTGCCCTGATCGAGGACACAGAGAAGGTGCGGGTGAGTTAGCCCCGGAGCTTCCTTTTTCCAGAGGAACTGACCTAGGGGTGGATAGAGAACATGCCCAGATGCCCTCGGAAGTAGTGAGTCTCAAGTCTGGAGCAGCCGCGCCCTTGACCCCGGAGACACTGTTGGAGGGAGCTCGCAACGTCTTCAGTAGAACTGAGTCTGCAAAGCAAACAGTGGGCCACGGCCCGCTGAGAGGAAGAGCCGGAGGGAGAACCAGGAGAATAGGCCCCAGAGTACGTGTAAATATTGTCGTGGAGAATCCTGTTCTCAGCACCTGTTAGCAGAATGGGCCTGCTCCATTCGGGGATGGGGGAAGCAGAGACAGACGGTCCTGTGCTATAGTCTGTCAGGAGGGGCAGGGGGTGGCACGCTGTGCTGAGAATGTCCCCAATGGCTCAGCGTTCACTTTAAAATGGCTTGACTTGTTATGTGAGTCACCTCAAAGCACTTAAAGAAAGGGGCCTCCCTGGTGGCGCAGTGGGTTTCGGGGACTGCGGCAGTTCGATCCCTGGCCGGGGAGATTCCCACAGGGCGCAGCAGACCTCTCCTGCCTCGCCCGCTGCTCCCTTCAGCAGTGTATTTCAGTTGATCTGCCTGTTCTGCTCCCCACTCTGTCTCTGATGAACCCTCTCACCACCTCACACCTCTGGCCTGCACCTCGGTCTGTATGCAAAAATAAAATCTTTTAAAAAAAGTAAAGAAAGAAGTATTTGTTAAAACCCATGACCCAACACGCGGGGAGGAAGGGGAGGCCCACGCCGGCCACAGGGCCCTGCACACAGCACGGGCTAGCGGCACACTAAGACCAGTGACGCTTGCTTGCTTGATTTTTTTAAAGATGTATTCATTCATTCATTCATTCATTCATTCTTATAAGAGTTGGGGAGACAGGAGAGGTCTGCTGCGCCCTGTGGGAAGCTCCCTGACCAGAGATCGAACTCGCGCTGCAGTGGCTGCGGATAGCTGCGTAGTCTGAGACTTAACCCCTGCACCCTCAGGGAGGCCCCTCTGCCGCCCCTTCTGAGGCCTCTCGCCTGGTCAGTGCATGGGGCTGTGCTCTCCGGCCTGCTCCACGCGCGTGGAGTGCGTGTCTCTGAGAAGGACCCTGATCCTCTCATCAGATTGGGGCTGTATCCTCATGATGGGGTGGGGAGGGGCTTCGACGCTTGAATTTGGGTAGAGTACACACATTCAGTCCCAACAGCCCCCTCCAGAAGCACCAAGTTGGATAAGCACCGGGTTTGTGGTCAACTCCCAATTCTGTGTCAGAGCAGCCTCATCACCACTGAGACCCTGTTGCATTGGGGTGCAGGTGGGCTGACAGGAGGGTGAAGAAGCCCCCGATGCAGACACCAGCCTCTGCAGAGAGAGTGGGGGAGGCCTTGCTAGGGACCCAGCCTCTGCGCTCCTCAGCCTGGGCTTATCCTGTTCAAAGGACAAGCATGCACATTGGGGCATCTCAGCTTCTCAAGGCTGCAGTGGCTCCATCTGTGTGCCCTGGAATCTGGGACTCCAGTCCGGGGCTGTTAGCACAGCATGCTCCTGTTACACAGCAGTAAGTACCCTCCTCAGCACGACCCCAAGGTGGTGAGAGGGCTTCTGTGCTCAAGAGCTTTGAGCTTGTTCTAACCATGGGAGGGAGAGGTCAGATTAACAGAGCAATGGACAGCAGGAGAAGGGAGGCCAATTCCCTGCCACCATGAAGACTCTTATGCAGTTTCAAGGAAAACTGGTCATGATTTCCCTACCACAGGAAGCATTCAACAACGTCTTGTGGCTGTTGTAGAGGAACAAGGGATGGAGTGTGGACTGAATGCTTTCGAAAGGTGTCCTGGCCTTGAGAACCTCCGGGACGCCATTTATGATTTCAGATCTTACTCCCACCAATCTTCTATTCTTACACCCTCTACTCTTTAGTGCTGTGGACCCAGAGGTGCAGCTTAGGGTGAACAGCACCGGAAATAATTACCCCTGACTTCTAAAATGGTCTGTCCGTACATCGGAGGCCCAGAGGGTGCTGTTGTCCACGCAGTCGCTAATGGGTAGCAGCGTGGACCAGTTTTCCTCCTGCATGTGCCCTGATAAACCCTTAAGATGATAACCTTCTCCCCAAAGCCCGTAAGCCGCTTAGCCCACGGCACGAGCTGGCGTGGTGCTGGGAATCAGAGATGAGAGATGGGGCCCAGGCCCCTCCCTGCGGGCGACACTGCGGAGAAACAGCTCCGCCGTGCCAGTGGGCCCTGCCCAGAGCTCCCAGCCCAGTCTCCAGGAGGAACCAGGAGGAGGCTGACAACCTTTGACCAAGTGAGGACACTTTCCTTCCCGCAAGCAGCCACCCTGCTCGTTGTTACTTTATAAAGTGACGCACTGTGTCCTCATCCTTAGCCGCGGCTTTCCGGAATGTTCACAGGTGGCCCCGTGATCTGCACTTGACTTCAAAGGGTCCCAAGGCAAACAGCCACGCAGGGAAGGAGCTCACGCCAGGGCCCACTGGCCAGTCTCGGCGTGGCTGGCGTGGTCACCGCCTGGTCCAGGTTTGCTGTCTGGGCAAATCCAAGGTAAAGTCCAGAGGCTGACGGCCCACAGCAGAGGCGAGCCCACGCCAGCTGGACTGGAGGGGCTGGCTGACGGGTGCCAGGGCACCTTTGGGGGTGATGGAAAGGTTTTCTGTATCGTGACTGTGATGGCGAAGCCCACAGCCCCGTATTTCAAATGGGTAAAGGGCTCGTATACCGAGAACGCACCTCAGTGGAGACAGGCATGAAAAAGGGCATTTTAAAGGCAAAGACGAGCCCCTCCTAACCTTAGACTAAAGGATAACCTCATGGAGTGAATACAAACTACGGTTCTAGGAAGCAATTCCCAGCGAAGTCCTTATTTTTCTTGCTTTTCCACCAAACAGGGAGACGTTCGTCACTGACCAGGGCTTGGGAATGTCCCCAGGGGCTGCACTTCAAGGCACGAGGTCACGCATGGACCCAGGCCTCCCCGCCTACCGGCCTGGCTACCTGACAGGTCAGGTACTTTTTTTTTCTTCAAAAGATTTATTTATTCATCCAAGCTGGGGTGTAGGCCAGAGGTGTGTATGTGGGCTGGGTGGTGGTGAGAGGATTCGCCAGAGACAGTGGGGAGCAGAACAGACGGACCCACTGAAGTACACTGCTGAGGGGAGCAGCGGGGAGACAGGAGAGGTCTGCTGTGCCATGTGGGAAGCTCCCTGGCTGTGGTTTGAATTCATGCCTCAGTGGCTGCGGACAGCTTCATAGTGCTGACACTTAACTCCTTGCACCACCAGGGAGGCCCAGTTTTGTGCTTTTAAGGGAAAAATTTAGTATCTTTTTAAGTTTATGACAATGTTAAATTGAATGTTTCTATTCTAGGAGCTGTGATTATTGAAGAAAATTTTAAGTTATAGACAAGGAAAGATTAAAAATCAATTAAAACCTCACAGTCACGCCACACAGATCTCCAGGGTCGGCTTCTTGGTGCAATTCCTGCAGATTACAGACTTGCCACGAAAGCAGGCGCGTGAGTGTTCATGTGTGTGCGCGTGTGAGCACCTGGACTGTTTGCCAAGGCTGCACATAACACCCCACGACTTCTGTCCTCTCGTATCTGTCTTCCTGTGCTGGTCATTTCCATTTTTTTAAAAGATTTATTTTTATTTACTTATGCACATAAGAACTGGGGTGAAGGCCAGAGGTAAGGGGGTGAGAGGATCCCCAGAGACAGAGTGGGGAGCAGAACAGGAGGATCTATTGAAATGCACTGCTGAGGGGAGCAGCAGGGAGACAGGAGAGGTCTGCTGCGCCCTGTGGGGGGCTCCCCGGCCGGGGATCGAACTCGGGCCACATTGGCCAGCAAGAGCTTGACAGTGCTGAGACTTTCAGCGGGGCCCATTCCCATTTTATCTGTGACCGTGTTTGGAGCTTCCCCATGAGCCCAAAATGCCCTAGACGTGCTCTCTGTCCCGTTGAGCACTCACATCCCGATCCTGGGTCCTTGAAGGTCTTTCAGCCCAGCCTTATCTGTCCCTGACGTTGGCTTCCGGGGGACAGCAGAGGGTCCTGGTTCCTAGCGGTGCCTTCCTAGTGGTGTTCCTCTGTCCCTGTGTGACCCATGAACTGGACGTGATGGCCACAAACTCGATGGACTGCAGTTACCCCAGGGGACGCCCTCTGGGCCGCACTGGGGATGCTGATGGACCGCGCAGCCTGCCTGGCCCTTTGTGGGGCTTGCCTGCTGTTGTTTGTGTTTGGTTTGGGTTTACGACCCTGTCTGGGCTCCAGGTGGACCGTTCTTCCCCTCGGCAGCTGTCTGGGGTGATACACCCCCTCCCTGCCCCCGTCCCTCCCCTCTGGGAGCCACATCCCGAGTCAGGGCCTAGCAGCGTTTGTTAAAGGTCGCTAACAAAGGCCTGGCCTTCCCCTGTCCTCACCAAGTCTTTGATCTTTTTTCCTTTAACAGATAGAAGTTTCTTTCTTTGTTATTAAGGTCCAGGAGTACGTGGCCCGGGGCTGGTAAGGAGCTTCTGCTGTGATCCCTAGGAAGCTACCCCAGCGTTTGTCCAGGAAGGCCTCGGGTCCCAGTTACCCCTTCCAGCACCCACCCGTTTTGCCCCTTCTCCCTGGCCCTCCCTCTTCACCTCGGAGCCCTTCCCTGGCTATCAGCGGCCAGAGCGTCTAACTGGAGCTACCCGTCAACCCGTCTGCTCTGAGCCCTTACTCTGCTCGTGTATGAAACCGTCAGAGCTTTGTCTTTATCTTTTTGACCTTCCTGACGGCTCCCAGGCTGGCCATGGCGATGCTTCACCTGCCTGGGACACCCCCCAGCCCCCATCGTCCTCCGCGGGGTGGCCGGTCCTCTCCAGGGCCTGGCTGTTGTACATAGTGCGGCGGTCAGCGCTGCGGCCATCTACTTTGTAGTCGACGGTTTCGTTTTCTTCCAATCCTACAGCTTTTCAGGCCCGGGGCTTGTGCTTTGCAAGGAGGCCGTGGTCCGAGCGAGCCGCTGGTGCTGCTGGGACGGCCCGCCCCCCTCCGCGCCGCGCCTCCCCTCACGGCTTTGGCCCCAAAGAGCAGTCCTCCCCCAGTCATTTTGGCGGCGTTTTGAAATCTAGGTTTTCCTAGTCTCCAGGCACGGTGAGGCCAACAGGAGACCCTTTGCCACTGAAAAGGTAGTTTCTCACAGTTCCCAGGACCCCACAAAGTGCCACAGGAGGAGGCTCTGGGCCAGTGAGGAGGCCCGAGGATTGAGGGGAAACGGGAGCGAGAATCTGCGTTTTTCCTGGGCGACTGGGAAGCAGGCCGGGGGGAGCACGAAACCGCGGGGTGGTTTTGGGGGAGGAACAATCCCCAGGGGGCTGATCCCTGGCTCCGGTGACCGGGGCGGGGCCACAGTAGCTCCCCTGTGAGAGGCCCACCCAGGAAAGGAGGCCGTCTGGGCGGCTGGGCCCTGGATTGGCTGGTTTGCACTCAAAAGCTGGCAAGCTGGCAAGCCACCCGGCGGGTGGCGCAATGGGTTAGTGCAGCATTGTGGAGCCATCGGCAGCTATGGCCCCGAGTTCGATGCCTGGTTGGAGAGATTCCCACATGGCGCAGCAGACCTCTCCTGTCTCCCCGCTGCTCCCCTCAGTAGTATGTTTCGGGTGATCTGCCTGTTCTGCTCCCCACTCGGTCTCTGGTGAAACGTCTCGCTGCCCTGTGCCTCTGGTCTGTACCCCAACTTGTATGCATAAATAAATAAATGTTTTTTAAAAAGCTGGCAAGTTGGTTACTTTGGAGCCCGCGCTGGCCCCAGAGGCTGTCTCTCCAGGCTCAGCAAAACCCAGGTGTCAAAGCACCAGAAAGAAAATAAAAAGTCATAATTAATACCAGAATTATCTAATTCTCTTATGCCTTTTACTCTGATTAGTTGGCTTTCCTACGAGAAGGCAGGAAAAGAACATTTTCTCCCTTAGGAAAAACAAAATTCCCCAGCGTCGCTGTGAGCGGCTGTGCCCCGTGCAGTGATGCCCGCCGACCCGCCTGATCTGTGCAGCGCCTGTTCTAGGCTGGAGACGGGCTGGGGCAAACGGTCCAAAATCTGTACGTTCCTGCAGTTCGCCTCCCCGTATTCTAGCTGGGGTGGGGTGGGCCGTGGGGACAGGCAGTAAACAGATAAATAAGTTTTTTGTACTTTAGCCGGTGGTGCGTGCTAGAGAGGAAAAGAAGGCAGAGACAGGAGGAGGGAGGTGTTGGGCGGGTGGAAGGCCGGGGTGTAAGATGGGTGGGGAGACTGGACACTTAGTAATGACCTGGGGGAGTTAGAGGGGAGCAGGGCGGCCCTCTGTGGAAAGAGCAGGTGCTAAGTAAATGCAGAGAAAGTGGCAAGTGGGGGGGGAGGGAGCCCCAGGGCCTGGCAGGCGTTGCCCAGACCTAGGCAGGATGCTGCTTGGGGTACTTGCTATGTGCCAACACCCTGCACCTAGAACCCCAGAACGGTCTTCTGCCCAGATGTCGTTCCCAGACCCCAAGTCAAGTCCAGCACCCGAAGGCCTTAGTGGCCACCGCCTCCTGTCCACTTACTACCGAGGTGCTCCCGGCAGCAGCTGTTGTTCTGGGCACTGGGGCCGCGGAGGTGAGGACCCCTCTCTCATGGAGCCTGGTGCCCGGCGAGGGGAGAGAGAGTTGTAACATCACCTCCCAAGCAAGCGTCAGTGCCAGTGTGCCCCTAGCCTGGTCCAGGGGTCGGGGAAGCCTGCCCGTGGGAGAGACTCCCGAGCCAAGCTCTGAGGGCGCAAGGAACCCGGGAGGCGGGGCGGGAGGAGGGTTGAGCGGGGAGCAGGGGCAGGACGCGGCGATGGGCAACGGCCCGGCAGGGGGCGTTTCACAGATCTGTCCCCTGAGAGCAGACACCGAGCAGAGGTGGGCGAGGCGGGCTCACCCCAGGCCCGAAGGTGGGGCCGAGATGGAGCAGTGGACGGCGGCCGGCGGTGGCCGGGAAGCAGGCCGGTGGGGCCGTGGAGACGAGGGAAGGCCCGGGTGTGGGCACTCACCGAGGAGAGGGGTGTGACCGGTGACGGCATCGCCAGGGCGGGACGGAGGGGCTCCTTTTGAGGCTGACATTTCTCCTTGACCTTTTTCTTTATATTCCCACCCCCAAGATCACCTGCTGGGTTTAATCAAGTCTGTTCAGCACTTGAAAATCCCCTGTCCTGGTGATCTTGGGGTAGAGGGATAATCGGTCTATTTTCAGAGCCCAAAGAGGGTTAGGAGGGAAAGCAGCTTTCCTGTAGCGCCTGTCCTGCCCAGCTGCCTGCCCACCGCGGGCTCCTGCGTCCAGGAGGCCCTCGGGGAGCAGACAGGTGCCCCCGCTTCGTGCTTAGCCCTGCGGAAGCCACCAGTGCACCCTCTCAGCACTAATCCAGTTTCCACTCTGCTCCGCAGATTGGATTTGGCTTTTGGGTTGAGACCTGGGTGCCCGGCCCCCTTCAGGCTCCCTGCAAATTCCCCGAGCCATCAGCCAGGCCCCTGCTCACCCACGTAGCCGGTCGGCTCAGCGCAGGCCCGGCTGCTCGCCCGACGGCCATCCCCGTGCGTTGTGCCCGGTACGTAACAATAGGGGCAGCGCAGGGACAAGCAGGGCTGGGGCTCGGGCTCCCGTGTAGTCGGCTGCCCCGGCTTCATGTGGGCTCCCCGAGATGCTCCCGAGGAAGGTCGAGGGCGTTGAGCAGCGCCCACCCAGCTGCAGTCGCTGGACAGAACTTGGGGGCGATTTAGCATGTTTTGTTTTTTTAAAGATTGATTTATTTATGCACACAAGCTGGGGTGCAGGCCAGAGGCGTGGGGCGGCGAGAGGGTTCACCAGAGACAGAGTGGGGAGAAGAACAGGCAGATTGGCCGAAGTACACTGCTGAGGGGACACTGGGGTGGGGAGACAGGAGGGGTCTGCTGCGCCCTGTGGGAAGCTCCCTGACCAGGGATCGAACTCGCTGCAGTGGCTGCAGACAGCGTCATAGGCTGAGACTTAACCTCTTCGCCACCAGGGAGGCCCATTTTAGCATGTTTTGAACACGATGCTCATAAACTGGCCGTGGTGTGGTTTTCAGGGACATATTTCTGTTTGTGGCCGTAAGGCCATGTCATGACAGAATTTAATTCAACACAGCCAAGTGCGAAGCTACCGAAGATCAGTCAGAAAGCAAAGGGCCTCCTGCCGCCACTGGGAGGAGCTGAGAGCCCGAGGAGCACCCCCAGGCGGGACAGGGACCCACAGTCACGCAGATGCTGGGCCGCTGCGGGAGGCGCAGGTCTCGGGGCCAGGTTCTGTGCCCAGAATGTGCCTGACTTTACCTTCAGGACCCGCTTACCTTCCCAGCCTCCCGACACCTGACCCGAGACCCAGCCCAGGGCGGCCAGCGGTGCCGGACAGCTGCCATGGCCGCCGACGGGAAGGCCAGTCAGTCTGCGTCGGACTCCGTCATCTTCAAGAAGGTCTCCCGGGACAAAGCGGTGAGTGCGCAGGAGCCAGCCGCGGATGGAAACCACTGTTTATGAGCAAATAGGGGTCTGTTCCCAGACTAGACACCCCAACCCCAAGCGCCCTAGGCCAAGGGCAGCGTGTGTTTCTCATCTCTGAGCTCGGCCGTCAAGGAGATAGAACGACCGAGGGGATGGCTGGCAGGGCCGGCCACTCCTGTCTCACCATTTCCGTTCTGAGACCCCTCCTTTTCTCCTGACCTCTCCGTTCTCCTCCCCTGTCCCCTCACCTGGACTTGTTCCCCATTTGACCTTGAAGCCGTGACTCAGCACTTCCAAGGCTATTGTCAGTCCTGTGACTCATTTGCCCCTGTGTCCTCTTACCTGCCTGCCTGCAGGAGCCTGCACGCTGGAGGGCACCTCCCCCCTGCTGTGCCCCCGCCCCAGGCACCCCCCCATGCTAGCAGAGCTCCACGGGCCTGCAGGGCCACCAGACAAGGGACCTGCCGCTGTCACTGCCCGGCCACCTGCACCTGACGGCCAGTGCTCAGCAGACACGGCCCCCTGGCTCCATAAAGGGCACGTTAAATGGTCCAGATGGGCCAAGAACCCCCCCGGCCTGGGCCCGATGGGAGGGTTCTCCTGGCTCCGCTCGTGTCTCCCGGGGGGCCGGGACTCAGTGCTGCCCAGTGCAAGCCGGCTGCGTAATTTTAAATATTCTAGTAGCCACATTAAAAGAATAAGAAGAAACCGAATTATTTTTCATTTTTAAGTGGAAGTTAATTTTTAAGTTGCCTTTTTATATTCTATATATGTTTGAGGCGTGCATCCTTGGATTGATTGTTTAATTTTAGAAACAAACTTCTTTGATTCTTGCATTGGTCAGACTTCCTATCCTATTTGTAGTCAGGAATTTATTTTAATATTCTATTTTGTTAGACCCAACATAGTCCAAAAACTAACATTGTAACATGTAAACAGTGTAAAAATTCATGATGGCTTATTTTACCTTTTTAATTTTTTTTTATTTTTTTTAAAGATTTATTTATTTATACATACAAGCTGGGATACAGGCCAGAGGTGTGGGGCGGCGAGAGGGTAGGGAGCAGAAAAGGCAGATCAGAAATACACTGCTGAGGGGAGCAGTGGGCGAGGCAGGAGAGGTCTGCCGTGCCATGTGGGACTCTCCCCGGCTGGGCGTTGAACTCTCGTCGCCGCTGCCGACAGCTCCACAGCGCAGCGCTCAACCGCTGTGCCACCAGGGAGGCCCTATTTTACCTTTTTTAAATCTTTTGACATCTGGTTCTACATTTCTAGCAGCGTGAGTTAGGAGAGGCCATATTCAAGCGTGGTAGTGGTGGTCTGTGACTAGTGGCTGCTGTATCAGACAGGGTGGATCTAGGTCATTCTTCTAGCAAATTCTGAAGCCTAAAAGGAACCTAGGAGCAGCCCTCCACCCCAGTCTCCACTGCGCCACCCACGAGTATCGGGCTTTCACCGGCACTTTCCCCCCTCCCTCTTCCAAATGCCATTGCTTTCATTACAAGCTGGGCAGCCCAATCTTTGATTCTCGTTGTACACTCCCAGAGTGCTCTATCCTGACCAAGGCGGAGAGGACCATCCACTCCCACTGGGCCAAATTACCCCCCTCTCTTTTCTTCCTCACACCAGAAGAGACATTCATTGACCTGAGAAACAAATTTTTTTTTTTTTGCATAGAAGGGAGAAAAAGAATTCATTGGTGACTATGTCACATGTTAGAATCTGTCCACTGCCACCTCTGTTCAACTGGTCCAGAGTGGCCTCCCGGGGCCTTGGCTGCCTTTCTCTGTAGTCCTCTACACTCTACCTTCTGTGACCTTTGACCTCAGGCTGGTGGCAAAACGGCTGCCCCAGCTCCAGAGGTCTCATCTCTCTTCCTCGCAGGAGGTGGTGCTTCCTGGGGTCTCTTATTGAGAGTGAGGAAACGGTTCCCAACAGCCCTCCAACAGACTTCTATTTCTTCGGCCAGAACTGATCACCTGCCTCCCCTAAGCCAATCCCGCGCCAAAAGAGTAGATGATCATAATTGGATCCCGCCAGCCAAGGACCATCCACAGGGGCTGGCCTCCTCTTAGCCTGTCACCGCAGGGGAAGACGGGCCTGAACACAGCAGGGAGGGGCCACTGGCTTGGGTGGGCAGGGAGCACGTCAGCTCCAGCCTCACGTGATTCTCCACCTGCCCCTGCCTCTTCCCCCCTTCCATTTGCAAAGACAGTTGGCTTGGCTTTGTTGGAGGCACCTGCTACCGACACCCTGAGACTGACGGTCACCGCCTCCTTAGGTCCCCTCCATCACATCGCTCCTGGGTTGTGTGTGCAGCCTCTCTCTCTACCAGCACGTTGAATATAAAAACCAGCACCTCCTGCATCCTCATAGCAAGCAACAAGCTGCCTTGACCCCCATCCCCTGTCTTGCTTTCATTCCTGCACAGCCAAAGCTTGAACGTGAACCTACCTTCTTCCCTCCCATTCACAATTCAGCCCTCCTCCTCCCATCCATAATCGGTTACCTAACCTGTTTCCCCTTGCCAATCCACTTTGCTGCTAATGTGATTGTAGTCCTAGTGTTCTCCATAAAGCGGGGTGAACCCCTGTCTCGTGGATTTGTTGTGAGGATTATGTGAAATGATACAAAGTGCTTAGCTTGGCACCTGGCACATGATACGCACCCTAAATACTACTTAACTGAATGTCTTTTATTCTGCTTGAAATGTTAGATCCTTTGCGGTCACTGCCTATAAGACCCTTTCTGGCATCAGCCTGAATCCCCTTTGGTGACCATGCATCTGCAGATGAAACCATTGGCAGTTCCAGAAGCATTCTCTTGGCTCTGGACTTTGTATACACAGAATCTTTTGGCCCGGAAAGCACTCCCTGACCATTTAACCCCCTCACCACCACCACACCAGTCCCAGTCACCTGGCTGTGCTGTCCTTCTGGTGCTTTGACATCATAACACAACTACCTTAGAAGGTATAAGGATACCCGATAGTAGAGGGTAGATACAGGAGATAATTTAATGCCAACAGATACGATATGGGTGTTCATAGAAATGAAAATATGAATTTAAGAGGCTGAGGAGAGAGGGGGACTAGCCAGGGCACGCACTCTCAGTTATTGGTGCAGTCAGGCAAGGTTGGCTGAATCCCTGTTCTGTATCAGACAATGCAGTAAGTAGAAGCCGTGACAGCTGAAAGGTGAATTAAGACACAGTCCTTACCATCAAAGTACTCATAGTCCTTTGGGTTAAAGTGGTAAGTGATGGTGAGCTCAGACCCTGCTTTCCCAGAAAGAGCCTTGAACACGAGGCTTTCACTGCCAGAGGCATGGAGACAAACTGGACAAGGGCTGAGACAAAGGTCAAGCCTCCTCCCCCTTCTTCAGAGCATATGTTCAGGTTTACCTATACAGAGATTCATCTGGTAGGATTTCAGTTCTTTTAACAAGAAGGACAAACCTTTTATTCTCAGATACAAATAAAAGGTTTCCCATACAAATGGGTGGGAGAAGCCTTGTTTGTGTAGGTTTAACTTCCCACTAAAGTATTATCCGTTAATTCGGCAAGTGTACCTGCTGACATCAGACCTGGGCTTGATGGTGGAGAGACCAGGGACCATCCACGGGTGTGCAGGAATCCCTTGGAGCAGATATGTGAGACTGTGGAAAGAGCACACCTCGCCTACAGTCCAGCATCTCTGCTTTCTGCAGAGTAGGGAGACAGGAAATGATGCGCGGCTGCAGCGCCAGTGTGGGCTTTCCAGTCAGGCAGCTCTTCTCGGGATGAATCAAAATATTTTTAGTGGCTGTGCTTTTTATCACAAATGTCTGAGCTTATCTTCTTTGATCATTAAGGATCCACACCCATTCTCCCCACAGGTGACCATCTACCTGGGGAAGAGAGACTACATAGACCATGTTGACAAAGTTGAGCCTGTGGGTAAGTTGAGTTCGGAGTAAGATTTTAATGCTGGTGCCTCTCCAAGTCATCAGGCTTCTGCTAGTTTTGTGTTTTGAAACGCAACTTTGTTAATCATCTAATCAAAGAAATACAAGTTAAAATCAGGGAGATGCCATCAGCTGACTGGGAACAATTCTAAATAGTGTGGCAAAGACAAAGGACTCGTGTCTAGAATACATAGAATACTCAAAATTCAACATTAAAAAATGTTGAACTGGAAAATAGGCAAAAGATGCAAAAAGATATTTCATCAAAGAGGATATCTGGGCAGAACATGGGCACATAGAAAAATTTCTTTTAGGGAAATGCAAATCAAAACGATGGTGAAATATTATGTATCACTACAACTAAAATGAAAAATAGTGACAACACCAAGTGCTGGTGAGGATGATATAAACTGGGTCCCTTGTCCATTGGCACAGATGCTCTAGAAAATAGTTTGTTTTCTTAAAAATTAAACCTACACTTACCATATGACCCAACAGTTGCCTTCCTGGCACTTATTCAGGAAAGAGAAAAGAAATGAAAACTTGCATCTACCCAAAAAACTCTAGAGTTAGTCATAGCAGCTTTCTTGGTAGTATCTCCAAACTAGAAAATGTCCCTCATTAGGTGCATAAGTCAAACACTATGTAGTGTTTGTAGTAGTTTGTTCCACTATGTAGTGGAATACTACTCAGCAATAAAGAAGGAACTGTTGATACATGCAACAGCTTATGGCTCTCAAGGGCATTACAAGGGGCCTCCCTGGTGGCGCAGCAGTTAAGGCTGTGCTGTGGAGGTGTTGGCAGCGGTGATGCAAGTTTGACGCCCGGCCAGGGAGATTACCACATGGCGCAGCAGACCTCTCCTGCCTTGCCTGCTGCTCCCCCCAGCAGTGTATTTTGGCCGATCCACCTGTTCTTCTCCCCACTCTGTCTCTGGTGAACCCTCTCACCGCCCCACGCCTCTGGCCTGTACCCCAGCTTGTATGCATAAATAAATAAATAAATAAATCTTTTTTTAAAAAAGGCATTACGAGTGGGAAAAGCCATCTCAAAAGGCAATAGATGGTATGATTCCATTTATATGACAAAATACAGAGATAGAAAATAGATGAGTGTTTGTCAGGGGCGACGGATGGGGGAGGAGTAGATAGGACTGAAGGCACACCCCAAGAGAGGGGAGACCTGATTAGATTGCAGCGGCAGTTACAGGACTCTCCAAGGGTAATAGAATGACCTTGATGAACTCGATGCACGTGGTTCCCAGCCAGCGTCCTGGGTTTGAGAGCGCACTGTAAATATCCAAGACGTAACCGTGTTAAGACCTGGTTAAAGGACATGGGACCTCTCTTTTTACAGTACAACTTCCTATGAGTCTATAATTTTTTCAACCTGAAAAGTTTTTTTTTTTTAAAGCAAGTGTAAAAAGCCGGCATCTTTTTACACGGAGGATATGTCCCTCAGCAAAACCCGTTCTGATGGGGCATGTGGTGGTGTGTCAACAGCCGCGTCCAGCTTTGTTGGAGACAGAGATTTCTCTAGAAGGATGCTCGTGGCAGTGTTAATTATAAGAGGGGAAACTAGAAATAACCCAGATGTACTCCCAAGAGAGATCTGGTTAAATAGTTCATGTCTGTTCTGTGGGGCAACGTGTCGCCATTAAAATGATTAGCACATATTGTCCGTGTGTGTGCGTGCGTGTATGCATGTGTGTACGTGTGTGCACGTGTGGGTAGATTTTGCAATATGTTTTTAAGCGTGGAAAGCAGCTAACTGAACAGTAAGTGCAGTGGGATATCGGTTTTCTTATGGAAAACATTCTTTTAAGGGTATCTACGTTGGGAAGAGGTTCCTGCACCCGTATGTGGCCAGTGGGGTGCCTGGGTGGAAATTGGGGAGACTTGGTTTTCTCGGCCTCGCCCGCCTGTGCTGATATGGGGCTCCCGGGCAGACACCAACCCGCGTCCAATGAGGCCACCGGGCTCTTTTTTCGCCACCCTCCTGCTCTCTCTTTCGGTCTAGATGGGGTCGTGCTGGTGGATCCCGAGCTGGCAAAGGGAAAGAAAGGTGAGGCATCAATCCCAGAATTCACTGTTCCGCTCCCCGCCCGCCTACCCGAGCCGCGGCCTCCCCCACGCCCGCAGCCTCGAGAGCTGGCAGCCCGAGTGGCAAGTCACTTGTTACTGATGGCAGCTGCGCAAAGTCAATGAGAGCGGATTTGCCTTACGAGCGCGTCACGGACGCAGTCCCCTCCTAGACATGCCTTCTGGAGTGGTTGCTACCGGCACCCGCAGGGAATTGCTCCCAGCCTGGCCACGGAAGGCAGCACCCATGGGCTCTCGGCACGGATAGGCACAGCAGAAGCGGGCTGCCAGCCGCCCCTGTGTCCTCCGGTTCCCCCTCGGTGCTGCCCTCCCTGGCCTGGGGGGAGGGGCTCAAGCCCTGGAAGCCCCCTCCCCTGCCTGAGAGAGGCGGGGGCTCTGGCACCTTCCTCTTCGGGGCATGGGGAGACAGACAAAATCCTTTACCGACAACTACCAAGAACTTGGGGGTCCCCTTTGACATGCTTTCTGTTCGGGACTAAGGCACATCCCGCTGCTTTGTGTCTCAGGGCAGACGGTGGGGGTGGCCCCTCCCTGGAATGGGCGGGTGAGCCGGTGCAGGACCAGCCTGTGGGCACCGGCTGTGGGTGCGGGGCTCTCGCTCCGCTCGGCACCAGCCGCGCTGGGTCAATGTGAATTTTCAGAAGTTCTGGCTTTGAGCTCGCTCTATGCTTCCGAGCGGAGGGTCCCCGCTGGGTGTGCTCCCCACTGTCCCCTCGTCCACAGGCCCCTCTGGCTCCTCTCCCGCACCCCGCCCAGCTACCAGCCAGCCCTGCTCCCTGGCACAGCTCCCCTTTGCGCCTCACCTCCTTGAAGCTTCGCCCTAGGCACCCCGTGGCCTCATGCTGTCTGAAGGCCTCCCCGAGGTCACTGAGCTGGTCTGGAGGAGGGCGGTGGATGGAGGAGATGGTCCAACAGCAGCACAATGTGGGTCCTGGCACCCCAGTCCTCTGACGTGCCCCTTAGAGGAAGTAACAGGCCCTGGGAAGGCACAGGTGGGCGGTGTAACTGGGCGGTGTGGTCTCAGCCCAGCCCCTGGAGGCTCGGCTGGAAGCCACACCCAAAGGGCTGCTGTCCCCCTGGGCAGACCCGGGGGGCCCCCTGCCGTCGGGGTGAGCCCACGCTTCTCTCGACCCCCTTCCAGTGTACGTCTCTCTGACCTGCGCCTTCCGCTACGGCCAGGAGGACATTGACGTCATCGGCCTGACCTTCCGCAGGGACCTGTACTTCTCCCGGGTGCAGGTGTTCCCGCCCGTGGGGGACGCAAGTGCCCCCACGAAACTGCAGGAGAGCTTGCTCAAGAAGCTGGGGGGCAACACGTACCCCTTTCTGCTCACGGTGGGTGACTCCTCCGCTCCTTCACCCCGCACCTCACGTGCTGCAGAGCGAGGCAAAGGGCACGGGGTCACGACTTACATTTGTGGGCTTCAAATTGCACCCTCAGAGGAAATTCTAGATTGCAGGGCTGTGGTTGTCTTTTTTTTAGTCCTCAAAAATAGCCTCGCAGCTTTTGAAGGGACCTTTTCAACCTACGGTTTAAATATTTCCCTTCGCCCCACCACCTAATTACATGCGCATGTGTTAGCCTGGCTTGCTCGCTGCAAAAAGAAAAAGGAAAGAGTTTCCCGTGGGACAGCAGCCCTCAGAGGAGGAATAAGCCTTGTCTGCAGCTCTGGCCCGGTAGATAAATGGCTTCATCTCCCGTCTCCCCAGGCCCAAGTCAACCCCCGCCCAAAGCGGCCCTGGAGCCCTGGTGTGACCCGGCTGTGGCTGAAGCTACCGCTCCCCTCCTTGCTGCCTCCCCACTGACCCACACGGGGTGTCTTGGGAGCAGATGTCCCCCAGAGTCACGTGACTCAGTCTCGGAGGGGCAGCTCCGTCAGCCTGGGCCTTGGGGACCTTCTGCCAGTTCTGGGGACACACAGCCCGCTGTGCACGAGGCCTCTTGCACGCAGGGTGCAGAGTACCTGGAGTCCCAGGTGCAGAGAGCAGCAGAGAGGCCACCAGCACTGCAGGGGGAGGGAACTGGGGAGCAGAGCTTCAGTTTGGGACGACAAAGACTTTCTGGAAACGGATGGTGGGGTCACGCAGAGCAGCGTGGAAGCACCTACACCGTGTGCGGTGCGGGTAAAACACTGATTTGTGAATGTGTATTTGACCACACTTATTTTTTTTTAATCACATTTAAAACAGTGGCATGGTCCCGGTTACTCCCATGCCCTCAGATGGGGAGTTTGAAGTGACACAGCTTGGGGAGACATGTCAGGAGGTAGCACAACCTTGGCGCTGCGGTCTTGCCTGAGCTTGCTCTGGACCAGTGTCCCCGTGGCGCTCACTGGCTAAAGCGCTGTAAGGTGGACGCAGCGGCATTTATTGTGGGTAACGGCACAGTTGCTCGGGCTGGCTGAATTAAGCAGGGTGTGACCGAAGCCGTGGAGTGGGGGTGCTGGTCATTTCACAACATGCAAACTGGACCTACTGCAGCCCGAGTGACCCCGGGTCGGTACAGCAAACGGGCCAGGTAGCGTCCTGGGCATCCGCGGGCCGCACTGCTGTGACGCACACACGTGCGCAGGGGCAGGTGCACAGAGGAAGTTTCTGGAAGCTGAGGTTAGTAGCATCACTCTGCGCACCGAGGGGTGTTCCCCATCGGGGCAGCGCGTGTGCACGAGGTGGGGCGAGCCCTTCACAGGAGGTGCTTTGTCTCCCCCAGTTCCCTGATTACCTGCCCTGCTCCGTGATGCTGCAGCCGGCGCCGCAAGATTCAGGGAAGGTGAGTTCACGGAGAGACGCTCTGGGTTCGTCTGCTCCTTCAGGGAAGGGGGCCGCTGCATGTGCCTCCCCCCGAGGCCAGGGGGTCAGTGACACACACTCAGCACATCTGAGAAGGATGGTGAAGTGGGGGACTAGCTGGACGCAGCTCCTGGGGGCACCCAGCAGCCCCGCCCCCATCTGATGTCATTAAGTCAACACCAGCAAACCTCAAAGTCTTGCCTTAATGGCGCCACCCTACAAAGCTCTGACTGAGGCAAAAGGAAGGTGCCCTGTCCAGCTCAGGTGAGGGGCCCCAGCCCGGCCCCAGAGGAGGCGCTGACCAGGCCTGCTCTCGGCCTGCAGTGCTGTGGGGTCGACTTCGAGGTCAAAGCCTTCGCCACAGACAGCACGGACCTGGAAGAGGACAAAATTCCCAAGAAGTAAGAAGGGGCCCAGGGGGCAGGGAAGAGGGAAAAGAAACCAACCCCCACTTTATCTCCACCAGGCCTGGGGCCGGGGTCACGGTCAGGGGTCAGCCAGATGTGCACAGGTCCCCCTCACCCCAAACAGGGGTCCCCAGCTGCCAGCTGGCTCCCCCTCCTCCCGGCCCCCAGCCGCCCAGCCCCTGGCGTTCAGCTTCTCCTGGGACCTGGACGCGGCGTCCAGCCGGGGCCGTAGCACAGCCCTCACCCGTGGACAGGCCGCAGTCTCCTGCCCATAAATGGCCACCACCCTGCGTCCGTTTGTGGAGCGCTTCGAGGCGCCCACAGGAGGCACATTCGCAGGGCCACCTCCCCCCAGGAGCAGACCGAGCCCCGGGGCCCCAACGGAGGGTCAGCAGCGTGACCCTCGGGAGAGCTGGCCGACCCCCGGCAAGGAGCAGACGGGAGCCAGGTCCGCACCCCTCCGCAGGCGTGGGGGTGCGGGTGTGGGCGCGCGCTTGCGCGTGTGCGTCGGGAGGGGCTGACGGCCGGGGCCTCCGCAGGAGCTCCGTGCGCCTGCTCATCCGCAAGGTCCAGCACGCGCCCCCGAGGATGGGCCCCCGGCCGCGCGCGGAGGCCGCCTGGCAGTTCCCCGTGTCGGACAAGCCCCTGCAGCTCTCGGTCTCCCTCAGCAAGGAGGTGAGGCCCCTGCTGCCCGGCTGCGGGGCGCCCCTGCCCGGGCATTCGGTCGCAGCCGAGGCCCATGAGCAGCGCGTCTTTCCCCACCCCCCCCCACCCCTCCACCCCCCGGTGCGGAGTTAGTAGAGTCGCCCTTCTCGGTCTGCTGGCCGGGGGAGGCGCGACACAGCCCCCCGCCACGTTTGCCTGCCGGCCCCTCGGGTCACCAGCCGCGCGTGTGGCCGGAGCCCGCACCTCGGGTGCAGCTGTGCGGCGCTCGGAGCCGCGGGAGCCTCAGCGGGGCCGCCACTGCCTCACGCTCCCGCGGAGCCTGAGCCGCTTCAGCTCTCCCGCCCCAGCTGACTCGCGGGGCGCCCGCCTTCCTGCAAGCGGGGACTTGCGCCCTTTGTTCTGGTGAAGGTCGAGGCGACCCGGCCGCGTGCCCAGGCCCCCACCTGGCCCCCTCTCACCCCCTGCTCATCTGCCAGATCTTCTTCCACGGGGAGCCGATCCCCGTGACCGTGACTGTGGCCAACAACACGGAGAAGACCGTGAAGAAGATCAAAGCGTCAGGTAGGACCCTCTTCTCACAGCCGGGGTGGCGTCTTCCGGACCGCAGGGCCCCCGGGTGTGACATGCTGGGAGAGGCCCCGCCTGTCCGCTCCCTCTGTCTGGAGGGCGGGCGCAGGGCAGGCCCTCGGCATCGCCTGGGCACCACCTGGCAAGCCAGGGCGCTGAGGCTCGGGACGTGCCCCAGCGTGGGGGCAGCCTCCTGTCTCAAATCAGTGGCGGCTTCTGCGGACAGAGGCGGTGTTGGGGGAGCGCCGGCTGGAACACAGGCCCTCTGGGGACTGTGCTGGGGCCCCGGGGGCCTCACAGTGCCCGTTCTTGTCTGCCTCGAGGGCTTTGGGGGGCCTGAGGCCTGGTCCCCGTGGGCGTCACCGTCTGTGAGTGGCTGTCACCCCTCCGCCGTGTGGGGGCCGCGCTGTCTGGCTCCCTCGGGTCACAGGCACCAAAGGGCAGGCCCTGGTCTCAGATCGCCGTCCCCCGGGGCTGCGCAAAGCAGGCACGACAGAGTGACCGGGGGTGGCCTCGAGCTCGCCTCTAGCACAGACATTCTTGGGCGAAGGCAAAGGGACGAGGAGTGCTGGGCGGCCAGGACTGAGGGTGCGGGACTGGGCGGGGCGAGTCCCAGCCCACCCACGGTGGTCACCTTGGGGCCACCCAGCACGTCTCTCGTGCGTGTCCAGCACAGGGGAGACTCAGGAGCTGGACGCAGACGCGCAGAGAGTAACGGTGTTCTCAGACTGCCGCAGCCTGATGCGCGGCTCCGTTCTCTGTCGGCTGAGCTCCAGAGCCGCCAGGTCTCTGTGGGACCAGCGCCAGTCGGGCCGGTGCAGCCTCGGGGAGCCGGCTTGAGAGAGTCGCCGGACACCTTGATTCAAAAAGAACCCTGGAAAGTTTGCGAAGCCTCACAGCAGAGCCGCGCGAGCCGAGCGCGAGGGCCACAGCTTTCTGTGGGCGGGGCCGGGGCCGGCATCTCCGACTACTCCCCTTCACCCTCAGTTTGATTTTAGCAGAGATTAAAATTGTCCTTTGACTCATCACCACCGCGCGTGGGTAAGATGCAGTGACCACCACCCCCTTTGCTGCTGGGGACACTGGGGTTCGAGTGACCCGATTCTCACCCCATGGCCGACAGCTACGCTGGGCCCCTGGGCCCTCGCCGTCCTCCCCTGCCGCCCACTGGTCAGCCCCGTGCTGCCCGCAGATGATGTCGCGCTTGGAAATGGGGGAGACAGAGTAGCTGGGAGGCCAGGTGTGGGGAAGGGGGCGCGCGGTGAGTGTGCCTGGGCTACCTCCAGCCGCCCCGCATCAACAGACGGGCTCCTGGGCGGGAGCTGACGCTGAGCAGGTGACCGCTGGGCAAAAGTGGCCTCAGAAATCTCAGCCTGGACACTGAGCTCAAAAGTCCAGCCTGAGAAGTCCCCTCAGATGATCACTCCTGAGGCCTGACCAGCCGTGTCCCCCACGGCTGCAGCACATGTACAGAGGGACCCCTGGGCCTCACCCCTCTCCCCCCCACTCCGCAGTGGAACAAGTGGCCAACGTGGTTCTCTACTCCAGTGACTATTACGTCAAGCCTGTGGCCGTGGAGGAAACGCAGTGAGTATCCGGCGGTCTCTGCTTCCCGGGCGGCCCAGACCGTGGCCGACTTCCCCTCCTGCTCTTGCTGAAGAAGGAAGTAGCAGCCCAGGCACTTGTGTCCTTCTCCTTTTCCCACCTCGGGCTGCAGAGCCAGCGGCCCTCAGTTCTGCTGCCCTCGGCGTCCTGGGGCTGGTCAGGCTAAGGAAGGAGGAGAGGACAGAGAGCCGGCTGGGCACAGCTAACGCTTTCTGTTGGCATCGCCATAGCTGGCAGGACCCTGACGCCCTTCCAGCGCCATCCCCCAGCCCCGGCGAGGAGTCTTCCTCTTCTGCTCGGCCCTCAGTCTGGAGAGCTCACACCAGGGATTTGGGGCGTGTGTGTGCCCAGCTGGGGATCCTGCACGGATTCTCCCCTCTGGGCTCAGGGCTACACGGGCCCCTGTGGCGGCTTCACCAGGGAGTGGGAACCGCCCAGCTCACTTTGTCTGGGAAGGTGGATTTCCTTTCACACCAGGCTCCTGGGGCTGGGACACCCCCACCCAGAGGACCTCTTGTGTCGATGACCTGTTGGGCCGTAAGCATGGCTGCGTGTAAAACATACCACCGCGTAAGGGCCGAAAGACGCCGTGAGGACACACACGTTACGTAGAATTGAGATCACTGGGATAAGCTCTCACTCAGAGCGGACCCAGACTCGAGTGGAAACAGCCAACGAGAGGGAGGCGGCAAGAAGGCACCAGAACACACTCGACGCTCTGCTCTGCCTTTCAGGGTGCCTCTCACATGCCCTTGTTCTGGGGTCCCCAGCTCCCATGCTAAACACAACAGGGGATGGGGACCCCTGACTGGGTTTTCTCCCACTTCACCCCATTATCTGGTCCTTCTGTTTACCTTGGAGAAAATGACTGTCAGGAAACTGGGAGCCATGCTAGGGTCTCCCCAAGGGCAGGCTGGATCACGCTAGCAGGTCTCAGAGTGGGGCTCACTCCGAAGGCTGCAGAGCAGCAGCCATTGTCCCTGAACCCCTAAGATCCCGGGGAGCAGGTCAGGCATGACTCCCAAATTGCTGCCCACCATCCAATCCCAGGTCCTGGAGGTGCTGGGAGCGACTGCTGGCCCCGGGGACTTGGCATGCACCTCGGCGAGCTCAGCTACGGGAGCGGCGTTGTCTGAGCCCAGCCCCTGGCAGCCCCTTCCCACCACAGTCACCTGCACAGGGCCACTTCTGCTCTGTCCCTCTGCTGCCCAAGGGGCTGTGGCCCGGGGGAGGGTTTGGAAATTCGTGAGGAACCCGCTTGGGAGCCTCCTGTAGACACAGGAAGCCAGAGCAGCCGCAGCTGCGGCAGACTGGGCGGAGGAAGCAGGGAAGGCCTTCCCAGGGTGGACGTCCACTCTCTAGGGGGTTCCCAGCTGTGGCTGAGGAAGGGGCCTGGGGCTGGCTGGCAGGCCACGCCCTTGCCCGGCCTCGTCCTGGCAGCGGGAAGGGTACAGGGTGTGCCGGGCCATCACCCAGGCTGCTGGCTCGCCTGGTCTGCAGTCAGGAAGCGTGTGTGGCTCTGGGACAGGGGCCACGCTTCTGCCTGCATGGTGGGGACCCCAGGAGCACCTGCTCCATCACGGGAGGGGGGGGGTTGCAGGGTGGGGAGGCACAAGGCCATGTGGATTGTTCTTGGCCGAGCCTGATGTCCTATGTGGTGACAGCCTGGGACGCTGCTTCGTCCCTAGCTCCATCCCAGACCCACACACCCACCCTTTGGCTCAGGGTCCCAGTCTGCCAGATTCTGGGACCCAGAATCCCAGCAAGGGATGGTGGAGGCAGTGTGGAAGAGAAAAGGCAGATGCCGCCATGAGCCCAGGCCAGGCCAGGCCGCCTGTCAGCGGCACGAGTGGAGGACTGCCCAGCCCTCCTTAACCCTCCGCCCGTGCACACATGCACCCCCTTATAGACACAGCTTTGGGTGGCAGGAGACTAGTCGGCTTGTGCTGGCTCTGGCCAGCAGGCCCTGCAGCCTGGCCCACAAAGTCTCAGGAGCAGACTGTGGTCTCTGACCCTGGGCCAGTGTGTCTTATTTAACCCCACAGAATGTTCTAGAAGTTCAGGCCGTGGGGCAGTGTCCTCATGTTGCTGCAGATGCAGAGGCACCTGGACTCCCAGGTGGTGGCAGGAAGCTGGAGGGCAGCGCTGCGGCCAGGAACATCAGCCACAGCTCTCTGCTCCTCCCCGCAGGGAGAAAGTGCCGCCAAACAGCACTTTGTGCACGACGCTGACGCTGCTGCCCTTGCTGGCCAACAACCTGGAGAGGCGGGGCATCGCCCTGGACGGGAAAATCAAGCACGAGGACACCAACCTCGCCTCCAGCACCATGTGAGTCCGCGCCCAGAACTCCTTCCCCGCTCACAGGTCACGTGACGGCTGGCAGATGGGGTGCAGAGCACAGACAGGGACCCCACTCCCGTCCCTGGTGTGATGGACGTGGCGGTTATAGCTGTGGGCTCTGGAGACAGTGCTGAACCCCAGTCCCTTTGCTGCTACCCTCTGGGCCGCCCAGTGCAGCCCTCGGCGTTCCACCCACATGGGGTGGGAGTGGGGGTGACAGTTCCGGCTCAGAGAGGTTGAGGGTCCCCTGAGACAATCCGTCCAAAATGGGGTGCCTGGCATACATGGGGTGCTCCGGGAACACCAGCTATTCTGACTTGGATCTAGAACATAAAGAACGATTTCAACCACGAGTCGGAGAACAGCCTGCCCTTAACCCGCCAGCTCTCACTAACGTGACGGGTGGTGGAGGGTGATGAGGCTGGTTAAAAGCAAACCTTCGTGCCGGGCAACGAGCCCTCGGACTAGGCTGTGACCCCTGTTTTTCTCTAGAGATGCCCTGACGGGGCTCAGACTCTCCCAGACAGGGATGCTTCCTGTCGTGGGTGATGAGCAGAGTGAGAGCGGTGAAGCCCGGACTGTCCCCACGCAGGGCCCCACATGGGGTCCCCACTCAGGGGTGCCCACATAGTGGGGTCCACGCAGGTGTCCCCATGTGGGAGCAGTGAGGGAAGGGAGCCCCCGCTGAATCAGGCCCTTGAATCTCACTGTCAGCTGCCCGTCCCCTCACTAAGTGTGTAGTTTCAGATTTCAGGCCTTCAGGGCCTAACTAGGGCTGTGCATGTTCTCACGCCTGAGGAGGAACAGGAGAACCCAGTCTGGTTTCGGGCTCTTAGAAGTGCCCGCTCCAGGCCCCTCCTGCCAGGGCGCCAGCGAGATTACTCGGGTCCGGCCTCTGCGGCTTTCTCTGGTGGCAACTGACCAGATGGGGCAGAATTCGTGACAAAGAGCATCGGTGGCCGAACTCTGGTCAAGCCGCTCTTCTCGCCAAGGCCCTGACTCCGGGCACCCAAAGGCTCCCCGTTGTCTGATTGAGCAGCAACCTGCCATGTCGCTTAGCCGACTCTCCTTCCCGCACGTCTGCTCGTCCCAAATTTAACCCAGCTCCTCGCTTCCGCCTCGGCCACTGCCCGGCTGGCAGGGCGGGCCTGACCCGCCGTCAGCAAGAATCCTGCCGGGGGGTTCAGACGGAACCCCCTCCCCTGACATTTCCTTGTAGCATTCCCCGCCCAGGGACCCCACCCCGCTCCTGGGCTACAGCCCCCACTTTTCCTTGTTGTGCTTGGCTCGTGCAATCGCCCTCCTGCCACAAAGCCCTGTGCGGCAGCTCCCAGCCCCGATCGGGACGTCCTTCCCGTTCCTTAAAGCGGAGAAACGTCAGCTGTGAACTTAGGAAAAACCTCTCCCCGGTGAGTGCGCTGAGCACGTGAGCGGCATAGCGGTCTGCTGCGTTGACTCGCCCGTTCATTCACTCCCTCCGGTTACACTCAGATGGAAATAGCGCCGGCCCCCGGCCCGACTCAGGGCACCCCGGCCAGTCAGCCGCAGCTCTGGCAAGACGGGCGCAAGGGAGACGGTGGTGACCGGCCAGCCGAGGGTGGGAGGCTGCGTTCCCGGGCAGGTCTGCGGGGCCCTGACTATTTGGGGTCCCAGCTTCCACCCCCATGACATACTGCCCTCGCAGACTGCCTCTGAAGGGGTGCCACCAGCAAGAGGCTGGTGTGGGACCTGCGCCCCCATAGCCCAGGGCAAGGCTCCCCCAGGTGAACGGGGCCAGCGAATATTCAGCAGAGGGCAGGTGGCAAACGGCTTCCGGGCTGACTCCGAGTCAGCGTGCGAGGTCAGAAAGCGCATCTGGGACACTCGGGGCCGGAGGACAAACCGGAGACCGACCCCAGACCCACGTCTCCGCGGGCCCGAAAGCAGGGACGTCCTCGCGGACACAGCGCCTGCAGAGCGTCTGGGGCTCGGGGGCGTCGCACAGGAGAAGCTTCTCCAGGCTTTTGTGAGGAAGGAGGTCCATGCACATTTCGTGGACCAGGAAGTCAAAGCTCGGCTTTGGCGGTGGGGCAGGCGGGGCAGAGTGGGGGCCCCGGAGAACTGGTTTTGGCCCTAAGCGGCGGGTGAGCAGCGAGGCGGGGACACGCTGCGCCTCTGCGCTCCCAGAGGGACATTCAGGCGACACGGCCGGGAGGGCTGCCCGCCGCCCCAGCCAGGCGAGATCCAGGCCTTGGACGGCTGGCCCGGGGTGCACGTCTGCCCCAAGAGGGGGCCGGCCTCCCTCCTCTGCTGCCCGCTGCCCCCTGCATCCCTCTCCTCTTCCTTTCTGTTTGGGCAGCCTGAAGGAGGGCATCGACCAGACCGTCCTGGGCATCCTGGTGTCCTACCAGGTCAAGGTGAAGCTCACAGTATCGGGGTGAGTGTCCTGGCCCCCGGGCTGGCTGCTCTGTGTCGGCAGATTCGGTGGCGAATTTCCCGGCTATTTCCTGGACTGGTTTCCAGACAGAAAGCCAGAAAGGCCCCGAGTTCCACTGACCTTGGAAGTGGACTTTGGAAGAGGCTATTTGTCGGATAGGGCATCTGTGGAAATGATAGAAAAGGAGACCTCAAAATATGTGCACCCTTAATTCCATTTGACAAAAGTGTGTGTGTGTGCGCGTGCACGCACGTGCACACTTGTGTGCCCAACTAGTGGGAGCTGAGAAACAAAGAAGAAAGTTCAGTAGCATCCTGTTGTAGGTGGGGAAAGACCGGTGGCTCTCGAGGGGCGAGTGTCACCCCCTTGCTCATCAGGGGGCTCCCTCCTTCCCGACACATAGCCACGACACCCGGAGACTCCGTACACAAGCATGGACAGCTCCAAATTCCAAGGAAATGATTTTCCATTTTTTAATGACGTGAACTTCCGTTCCAAACCTCACTGGAAGGCAACGATTTGAATTCTCGTTTTCCTTTGCCCAAAGCCCTGCCGACCCTGACCCCGGGGTGCCCAGCCGTCAGAGGCACGTCCACGGTGTCCCTAACGCTGAGCAGGCATTAGGCTCCCCAGAGTTTTCTTGGGGAGTCACAAAATAGAACTTGGGTCTGTTTTACGAAATTTGTTAATGCCACCTTTGTCGCTGTTGTGTTTCCAAAGTGTGTGGCTCTTCTTTCCTCCCTTCTTCCTTACCTCCCTCCCCCAGAGGGTCTGAAAGAGGGTGACGTTAGTTTAGTCCAGGGGAGCGAGTGCACCACCCTCTCTGCGGCCCTGGAAACTGCCCTGTTTCCTCTCAGCCGTGGGACGGGGCACCCTGTGGTTGCTCTTTTTGGCTGGTGCCTTGAGGAAGGGGTGAAGTCGCAGGCGCAGAGGGCTGAGGTCCAAGAGCTGTGGGTGAAGCCACGCTCCTCTGCGTGACGGGGTGGGCACGGGGCACTGCCCCGCACGGTGACACGGCGTCTTTGCTTTTGTTTCCTAGCTTCCTGGGAGAGCTCACCTCCAGGTAAGTGTCTCCCCTTTTCTGCTGGAGCCCCAGGGTGTCAAAGGGAGCCGTACGGTGTGGTTCCGTAACAGCGACAGCAAAACTGACTTCTGGTGCCCGCAGGGGTGAGGAAGCTGAGCCCGCTGCCTTTGGCCGCGTGTGCAAACTGGCTGATAGGTGTGAGGCTGGGGTGTTCCTTTGAGGCTGTAGCTGGACCTACAGCTGGGCAAGGACCCACACACGTGTACACGCACATACGCACGCTCTGGCACATTCCAGGGAGCTGCCTTTGGTGTGCGTGCGGTAACATACACGTCACTCCTTTTGCCATTTCATCATTTCAGTGGACAATTCAGTAGCATCAAGTTCACTGGTAAATGCACGGCCTGAATCCCCACTGTCTCCCTCCGGTACATTTTTACCACCCCAGGAGACCCGTGTTCCTGAAGCAGTCTCTCCGCTCTCCCTTCTTCCCTGGAAATTTCTGAGTTTCTTCTTGCCTCAACAGCCTTGCCCATTCTGGACATTCACATGTATGGAATCAGACAAGATCTGTCCTTTTGTGACTGGCTTTTTCTCTTAGTATGTTTCCCAGGTTCATTCAGTTTGTAGCATGAAGCAGTGCTTCGTTCCTTCTTAGGGCTGAGTAATATTCCGCCACATGGAGCAGCTGTGCGTTGCTTATCCACTCTTCAGTTGGTGGCGCTTTGGGTGGTTTCCCCCTTTGGGCTATTGTGAATAGTGCTGCTGCCTTTGAGATCGTACATGAAGAAGCAGCAGCAGCGAGCAACGCTCGAGGCTTTGACCCCACAGCCTCCCTCACCCCGACTCTCCTCTCTCCTTCCTGCACCTGGAGCCTGGAGCTGCCTTTCCCCAAGAGCCCATCTTCAGCAGGGTCTGTTGCGGGTCGCCTGGTAGGCAGACATGCTTTCACCAAAGCCGTAACGCCGGGGTTTGTCTTTCCTCTTTGATTCCTTCCAAGCTCCCCAAAGTCCTTTAGCTTCTGGAATTGGGGGGCCTCTGCTCATCTCGTCGTGTTCTCTGGCAGAGGCAGGGGCCTGGCGCCACGACCCGTCGCCTTGCAGAGTCCACGTATAAAAATAAACTTGCAGTTTTGCGAAGACTGTTTTTAAAAACTATCCTTTCTCTGGGCTGTCACTTCCCTACCTACGGTATCTTGTCCCTGCAACTAATAGCCAGGCGGGAGGGCACCTAAGGCCCCAAGCCTAATAGCCTAAAAGCACTGAGCCGCCGCAGCCACACCTAGTGATGGTTCTGGACCACTTTCCAGGGGAGACACTTAAAATTCCTGCTTACCCACTTCCTGATTTCTGGTTGGTTTGGTTTGGTTTTGAATCTCGATGAATCCTCTCTCGGCCTGGGCCGGGGCCCTTGGCACACCTCTGCAGCCCTGGCTGGCGGCTATGGACGTACACTTGTCCGAGCTCTGCTTTCTGCTTTTTTCTAGTGAAGTGGCCACGGAGGTTCCGTTCCGCCTCATGCACCCCCAGCCTGACGACCCAGGTCAGTCACATTCAGTGCTGGCACGTGGCGGGTGGTTGTCAGCCCTGGGATCCCGGGCGCAGCCAGGCACACATGCCAGGCCATCCTCCAGGAGCCCGCAGGCCGGGAAGTGGCTCGGCCACCCAGTGCGGGGGCCCCTGGCTTGCCTGCCTTCTGAGCAGGCCGAGGAGGTCCCCGCTCTTGATCGCTGCTCCGCTGTTCCGCTTTATCAGGAATGATGCAAAGGCAGGAGCTTGCTTTGCATTGTCACCCCAAGTTCCACCCCTGCTGTCGCCCAGGGCAAGATTTCCTCCTTTCCAACAGCTGGGCGGTGTTCCGCTGTGTCCGCGGCCCCTTCCCTCTCCAGCTGTCCAGCCGCGGGCCTTAGGCTGGATCCGTGTCTCGGCTGCCATGTGCCGGGTGCACAGTCTTCAAATTAGTGTGTTTACTTTCTTTGGATTAAATACCTCAGAGCAGCACTGCTGGGCCATTTTTAGTTTTGTTTTTAAGTTTTTTTAAAGATTTTTTTTGTGCATAGAAGAGCTGGGGTGCAGGCCAGAGGTCTCTCACCAGAGACAGAGTGGGGAGCAGAACAGGCGGATCCACTGAAATGCACTGCTGAGGGGAGCAGTGGGGAGACAGGAGAGGTCTGCTGCGCCCTGTGGGTCAACTCCGAACTCAGGCCGTAGTGGCGATAGCGCTGAGACCTAACCCCTGGGCCACCAGGGAGGCCCCGTCCTTAGTTTTTTGAAGAATGTCCATACCATTTCCCTCCTCACTGCCCTGGTGCTCTTTGGATATCCGCCTCCTCCCAGGGGCGAGGAGACAGCTCACCGTGGTTTTGACTTTCACAGAAACTTTGAGGAAAAATTCTTCACTGTGTGTGAAGTTGGCTTAGTTGATCGGAAAGAAAATCGGGCTCGTCTGAAGGAGACCCCTCCACAGTTAGGATAATAAAGACTATTTTAAGGAAAAGCGGTGCGAGCCAGCAGGGTTTTTCTCAGACTTTATAAATAGCTTCTCTGTATTGATAACAAAATGACATTTAAACATTGAATCAACCACCACATTCATTTTGAGTTTTGTCTCAAAAACATTTTGTTTCAAAGTATTTTTTCCAAATATTTTGGATTCATATCCTCCATGTACTTTGCCAAAACCTCCCCCCAGGGGAAAAGAGCTTAGCTGTATTTTTCATATTAATTTATGCTCGTATCGTTAAAATAACTACTTTTTAACTGCGTGAGATGGAGCTGCACTCTGGACATTTTTCAAGGACATTTGAAAACTCTGGCCTGAAGATATCACGGTCATTTGTGTTGGGGTGCTTCCTGGAGTTGGGGTGCTTCCTGGGGCCGGCAGGCACTGGCTTCCCTTGGGTGCAGTGGGGCTGCCTCTCGGCCCCTGTGTTCCCATCACATGGCCCTTCCTCTGAACCTGTCACGTGCACACACTAGACAACGAGCTTTTGTGCGGTGAGATTTCAAGGAGAAAGGACAAATCTTCCCGGACCCTGAAATTCCGAATTCCAGAGATTTCCGAGTTGCCCGGTTGTGTTCACTTGCGAAGGACGCATCTCCATGTTTGCACACAGCACATGTTGGCACACCCCCTTCTCACCGGCCTCATGCCCGGACCCCCCAGGCTAGTGGGTGGATCCAAGCAGAGCAGGTGTAAGCTGTCGTTGGCCAGCCCTGAAGCCCAGGCCAGTCGTTCGTGTGTTGCGATGCGTGTGTGAGCTGCCACCAGCCCCTCCCTGTGTGGGGCGTCCAGGCCCACGTGAGGGCACTCTCTCAGTCCCTACCTCTCTGAGGCTGTCAGTCCCTGTTAATGTGGTTTTCATGCCAGCATTTGGGGGGCCAGGAGGTTCTTGCTCAGCGGATGTTTTGATGAGTCAGTCTCTCCCTTGTTAGGAGACCCTAACAGACACCCCCACTCCTGGCTTCCAGGGGCCCTAAGAAACAAAAGCAGTGGCTCTTCATCCCCACATCGCTCCCTGCACTTACTTCTTCCCGGCGGGGCTATGCCGGTGCCGCACTGGGTGGGCAGGAAGCCACAAAAAAGTAGAAAATCACTCCAACTAATAGTAATGAATCTGGGGGTGCAAACACACACAAAAACACAGCCCAGGAAAAAAGAGATCAAGGCGTTAACAGAGAAATCAAATTGGGGGGGGGGAGTTGTTCCCAGGCTTAGTGTACACCACAACTATGGGGTGCTGGGTAGGCATCCCAGGCTCCCCTCTAGAGTGAATGCTAGGGAGGGGGACCCCAGCGTGGGGCGCGGCAACACTTGGGGATTCTGCTCTAGATGGAGCCAAAGAACACAAGGGGAGAAACGCTTTGGAAAGAGAAGGTTGACACCGGGCACGAGGTTCCTTAGGGTGCGGGTTGTGTGTGGCCGCCTTGCCTTTGGGCTGGTGAGGGTCACCCTTTGTAAGGGAGCAATGGCCAGACACGCAGGGACAACTGTCCGAGGGAGAGGAGGAGAGCAGGTGCCCACAGCCGGGCTCTGTCACCCCTATGCTCTTTGTCTCCTGAGCAGGAGGGCATTTCCAGGGCAGCTATTGCCCAGGACCTCGGCTAATAGCTCTCTCTCTCCCCCCTTTACTCCTGCTGCAGCAATGGCCAAGGAAAGGTGAGACGCCTGGACTTCCTCCTCCGGCACAAACCGTTGGGGTCATTTCATGCACGCCCCCTGCTTGCAACACAGGCACGGGCCCTGCTTTCCTTCTCCTCAGTACCAGGGCATGCACATGCGGGCACACACGGGCACACCATCCATGCACACATGCACAGCACCCAGGATGCCACACAACACACGTGTGCATAGGCACATGGTGCACACCACTCATGAAAACACGGGCACACCAGAAGGTGCACAATCACACAGGTCTGCACATGTCAACACACATGCACACAGACTTGCATCCACACACATGCACACGCGGGCACACGCGGGCACCATGCAGCACAGATGCAGATGTCTGCACACACATGCGCTCACGTGGCTCTTGTCTCACACGCACATGTGTGCACACGTGCGCACACATAGACAGGGTACACACTCCTGCCCTGCAGGTTCCTTCATTTCCTCTTGCTTTTGTTTGCCTGTGAGGAAAATGCTCGTGGCGTGAACCATGTCCCATCCCAGCCGCCGGTTCTCTGTTGTCTCCCTGGAGATTCATCTCAAGTTTCGAAGAGCAGGCCGCTATCAAAACGTTCTTTGTTTGATTTTAGATTTAAGGAGGAAAATTTGGTTTTTGAGGAGTTTGGTCGTCAGAATCTGAGAGATGCCCCAGAGTATGCGGAAGGGAAGAAAGCAGACGCCATGGATGAGTGACGAGGCGACAGCCTGGGGACCCGCCTGGCCCCTCCAGTTTTCTGAGTACACTAGTGTGTATCCTCACGGAAATAAAGCTTGTCCCTTCCTCCCTGGTGGTGGTTCAGGTGACTTGTGAGGCTGAGTTTTGTCACCGACAAAGGAGCTACAGTCTTCAGGGTGCCCGAGTCTTGGGGTGGGGGCAGGCAGTGTCTAGAAAGGAGGCTGGCTTTCCATAGGCCCATCAGGGCAGGAAGGTCTCCCTGAATCGATGTGCTCACCTGTGGCGCTGGTGTATCCTCGGCCTTCTCCAGGGGTCCCGCATAAACTGGTCCCCTGGGAGCTTATGGATAAATGGGGGTTATTTCTAATAACCTGACCAACCCTAACTCCAGCGCCCCCGGAGAACCTCCTGAGATGAAACAGTGCACGAGTGGAGACAGAAACACTTTCTCACTGATTCATCTATTGGGGTCCACAACTTCATTTGAGCTCTGGGCTAAGTTTCTACTGAACGTAAGCAATGAATCAGGTATGGCTCTTTTAAGGGGTACAGGAATATGGTGGGAGAGCCGCGATGGCTCAGAGAACTGACTTGAAGGAAGATTCTCCCGGGAGGCCAGACCTCGGGGGGCAGACACCAGAGAAGTGCCAGAGCTCCCAGCCCAGAGCTTGGGGTCCCAGCCTCTGGGGCAGTTGTTCATCTAGGGTGACTGCTCAGCCCAAATTCTTTTTTTTTTAAGATTGATTTATTTTTGCATCCAAGCTGGGGTACAGGCCAGAGGTGCGGTGGGGGTGGTGGTGAGAGGATTCACTAGAAAAAGAATGAGGAGCAGAACAGGAAGATCTACTGAAGTACACTGCTGAGGGGAGCAGTGAGCAAGGCAGGAGAGGTCTGCTGCGCCCTGTGGGAATCTCCCCGGCCGGTTAGCGAACCCATGTGCAGTGGCTCCAGGCAGCTTCATAGTGCTGCGCTTAACCCGTTGCGCCACCAGCGAGGTCCTCAACCCAAATTCTTGCAGGCTCTGGTGTGGGCCTGGGCAGGAGGGTCTGCTGGCCAGGCCCCAGTCAGGAGCACCCATGCGCTGCAGCCAGCGGTGGCAGAGCTCAGCCTGAGCACTGGGGTGTCCCAGAAAGGGGGCTTCATCATGAGTTGGACAAGCTTCTTGGTGAGAGTCTTCATCTAGATGAGGCCCAGCAGGGGTGGGGAGGGCACGCTCCGCGTCAGGTTGGGGGGGGTGGTTTGCTGCAAAATGATGCCAGGGCCTGTCCTCCACGGGGTGTCCTCCCTGGGCCACGCTGCCCACCAGCCTGGGGGCTGAGACTGATGCCAGGGCCTGAAGGCTCTTCGGGTAAGCTGGAGGGGCTTAGGGGGCATCGGGCTCTGGTCCATGCTTCTGGGGGGCAGGAATAAAAGGGACTGAGGAGCTGAGGGGTGAGGCTGATGGGAGCGGTTCTGAGTGGGTAGGGTCTCCTGGACCAAGAATGCTGGCAGAGGCTGGGACAGTAGTTGGGACTCCGTGCCTGCGGGCCTCCCGGGACCGTGGGGCAGTGTCCTGGGCCTGCAAGTCAGTTCAGCGGCTCCACTTGGGAACCTCAGCTTGCCCCATAAAGTGCAGTTCGTACTCCCGTGTGGAGTGTGAGCCGTTTGATATTGGCGGGGATGAGAGCTCATTTCTGGATGAGGAGTGATGATGGCGGCGATGATGCAGGCAGAGGAGGAGCCTTTGGGCTGTGGGCTTGCAGGCTTCTTTCGCGCTCGTTTTTCTCCCAGGCTAAGGGGACAGCACCTTCCCCTCTCTCTCCAGGCACACAGGAAAGGGCTGCTTGCACCTCTGGGCACCTGAGCTCTTCTTGATCCCGCCCCCTCCCAGGCCCCCGTGGTTGGCTTCGGTTGGAGACCTGGGCAGGCCAGGACCTGGGAGTTTGCCCTCAGGGGCGGCGAGAGGAGCCTCCCATCGGTTCCTGCACGGTTTGACTCCAGGACATCCTAAGTCAGGGTGGACATTAATAGGCCTGACCTTCGGAACTGAGTGGGTGGGAGAAGACCTGCAAGGCCAATTCCTGGATCCAGGGGGCAGAGCAGCCCTTGCCCGCCAGGTTAGTCTGGTGCCAAAGCGCCCGGCTCATAGATTTCAGGTGCTGGCTAGTTTATGCCTGCAGCTGGCCCCCTCTGAGGCGGCAGGGGCTTGGGGGTCCAGCAGGGGAGGAAGTGAGCAGCCCCAGCGGGATGTGGCCCCCTGGGCTTGGCTGGGCCTGAACCACCAGTGGCCTCACGTGTACCCACATGCAGACCCGCGTGGGTGCTGGACATGCGTCCTGGGGGCCCAGGTAGGTGCGCTGGGGACAAGGGTGTATGAAGCAGTTGAGGGGCTGCATGGAGAGGTGTGGCTGAGAAGGTCTGGAGACGCAGGGGTCCTGCTGGTTATCGAGCACCTTCCCCGCTACCCATTATACCCCCTCACTCCAACAGCCACTGTCCAGTGAGTGAGATGTGCAAACCCCAGCTCAGAGAGTCTGTGTACCTTACCTAAGGCCACACAGCTAGGGAGAGGCGGGGTGGAGCCTTGAACTCTGGCTTCCCAGGCCTTCGCTCACTGTCTGATGCTGAGTAAGTGTGTGAGAGGGAGGGCAGGGCAGAGGGGAGTCCAGCCGCTACCCCGAGGATGGGCCTTCGTCCTGGCCTGCACTGGGAAGTTCCTTGAGTGAATGGCAGATTCACAGCAGCTGTCAAAACCAATAGAGAGAGAGTCTGTATTTCCCCCAAGGGTAACAGCCTGCAAAACCATAGTACAAATCCAACTGTAAAATGGAAGCTTCCAGAAGGGGAATCGGGGGAGAGTAGTGAAGGGGGGAGGGGACCTAGAGGGCTGGACCATAAGGGGCCTGGGTGGCGGGTGTAGTGTGATCACATCCATCTGAGGCGTGAGCCTGTACCCCTAAGTCATACACTGCAAGTCACTGTCACACCACTCAAGATGAAGAACAAAGGACCAGCTGCTGCCTTCAGGGCGATCCGCCCTTATCCCAGCTCCCCGGGGGACTGTTAGACACGGTATTTACTCTGCAGCTAATGTCTTTCTAGAATGTCTGCCTTCCTGCTCCTTTAACATTTTTCGTTGCCCCCTCCCAGTCTGACTTCATAGCCCTGACGGGGTCGCACTGAGGAGGGGGACAAGGGGGCAGTTTGGCGCACTTGGAAACGTCAGGGGTGGCTTGGGGGCATCACAACACCCGGGGGCCAGGGACACCGTGTCACCCACAGAGACGGCGTGTCCCGCTGCAAATGTCCATCAGCAGCCGAGCTCAGGGGCAGCCAGTTCCTTGTCCTGCCGCCCGGCCTGTCCACCTCGCTGCCCTCGGGGTCCTCTCCGGCAGGAGGTGCCCTGTGCAGCGCAGCGGGACTAGGTGAGATGTGAGGTGTGTTGTTGCTGCACCGAAGATGCCCTTAAGGCGGGGGAACCTCGGAGCAGCCTGTTGTTAGAGATGATTCACCGTGATTCACCCCATGAAGCGGCGCCCGAGGGGAAGTGCTTGACAGGCCAGTCCCCGGGGAACAGGCAGAACAGAACAGAGGCTGCGCCGGGCAGGGACAGGCGCCCCATCCTGCTCCGACTGCGGAACAGAACGTCATTCTCACCAGACCGAATACTGCCTTTCTCAGAAATCCCCTTATTTTTAAATAGTTTTCAATGGACAGAAAAGTTTTAGAGTTACAGAAAAGCGACAGTAAGAGCCCCTCCCCATGCTCCCCCCAGCCCCAGCTCCCCTATTAACCTCCCAGCTGAAGGGTGCGTGGGAGTCAGTATTGACACGGCCCCTTGGTTTGGAGCAAACCGCACAGGAGGTGCCTGTTTCGAGGCCTGCACCCGCTGCCTGACCTGGTGGGGGGTCGGAGGTCTAAGCGGCCAGGACAGGGGCGTGTGCGGGTCTGGTTGGGATCTGCATTCCTCGGGCGAGCGGTGCGGGATGGGAGCTTGCGGGCATCCTTCCAGAATGAGGCCCTGGAGCTCGCTAGGTGGGCGTGGGCCAGGATTGGTGGGCGTGGTTCTGGCGGGGCTGGTGGGGGGGGTCAGGTCATGCGCTGCGGGACTCTCTGTGTCGAGGGAAGTGGTCTCTGATTGTCCTGTCCAGTGAGGTCGCTGCTAAGCTACTTGAAATGTGGCCGGTGTGGCCAGCGCACCTCAAGTTTAATTTTAATTAATTGAAATTGAAGCAGCCACACGTGGCCAGTGGTTGGGCGCAGGGTACCGGGGGGCCCTCAGCCTGTCCCAGTGTCCCTGCAGCAGCCCCTCCGTCCTCAGTCCTGCCTGTGTCCATCCCCCTGGCTGTGGCCTTCTCTGTGATTCAGGGGGTCTTGCACTTCATTACCCCTCCCAGGTGGCACCAAGCCTTTCTCCAGGTCAACGCCCCACAAACTCAGCTGTTCTCACGGCCAGCTGTGCGCCCTCTCCCCAGTGAAGGGCTCAAGTCACCTGTCCACAATGCCACCACCTGCTGCCCAGCTGGGAAGGCCATGCCCCTCCCAGAGGGCGGCCTCCTCCTGCAGGTGGCCCCCTGGGAGTCCACTCTTCTGTCTCTGAAGCTCCTCTCAGTAATCAGGGCACCACCTGCCCCGATTAGGCATAGCTGGGACCCCAGAACCTCGCCTGGTCACCCAGTCAGCCCGGGTTAAAATCGCTGGCTCTGCCCCTGGCTCTCAGGAGTAGGGAAGGAGAAAGCGCCACCCCCATAGCAACTCCACAAAGCCCAGCCTGACCTGCCCGCCCCAGCCTCAGTCCTCTTCCTGTTCTCCTTCTCCCTTTGCTGGTCTTTGCTCTTCTCTGCAGGCTTGCTCGCTCTTGCCTAGAAGACCCTCCTGCTGAGAGGGCACTTCTGCTTAGGGGGCACTCCTGGTCACACTTCCTCGCCTTCCTTGAACACCTTTTCCTCCAGGATGCCTTCCCAGGTGGAGTTGTGTGGCCCTGTTCTGGCACCCCCGACGCCCAGCCAAGTACTTTCTTCATTTCCCTTTTTCACGCATGCACATCCGTCCACTCCTCACATTGTTTATTGTAGGTAAATGAAAGAGTGAGCGGGATTTCCTGCCCTCCCACCATTACCACCGATAGACCCCTGCGGGCCTGAGGCCGGCCCCTGGAGCAGGGTCTGGGCCTGTGTGAGTGGGCGCACCTGGGCCAGCGACTGGACTTATAGCAGAGAACAGAGAGAGGCAGAGGGCCATTCGGGTGCAGCACAGAGACCACAAGAGAACGCCAGAGAGCCCAGAAGGAGTGAAGATTCGCTGGGGGCTGGGAGGCCTGCCTGCCTCCCGGCCCCCCTACCCGCCCTACACCTGGCTGCCTCACTACAAAAGATCATTAAAAGCCTGGAAAAGCCAATGAGGACTCCAGGACTCCCCCTTGACCCGTCTGCCCGTTTCATGGAGAACCTGCCCCGGGCCTTCCTGCTGCTACAGTTGGCGTGAGTTGGCAGGATGATTCAACGCAGAGGGGTATGGAGCCCTCTGAGGACCTCAGGAGCGACTGGGGGTGCCAGGCCGAAAGCACATAGTGCTCGGTCGCGGGCCTCCTCTGTGTGGGCACTTCCCAGAGGCGGCTCGAGGAGGATGAGCCCCTGGTGTGGGTAGAGAGGGCTCTGCATACGGCGGGGAAGGCACTGGGCGGACATGGTGCCTGCTCGGAGGCTGGGCTGGGGGTGGAGTGTCCCCTCACAGCTCTGCAAATGGAGTCCAGGACAACGCTGGAGGTGCTACGGCGGCAGAGGAGGTGACCAAAGTCCAGAAGCTTCCAGAAGAGCTAAAGATGCTGCAGGAGCACAGGAGGTGGACAAGGTCCAGGAGCTGCAGGACAAGACCTTGTATGGACGAGGAGACGGCTGGCAAGGACCAGCCCATGGCCCTACCGCAGCAGACTCTTCAGGAAGACTGAGTGAAGCTCTGGTGGGCTGGGACTGTTATGACCATGGGACCCTGGGGCTGGAAGGTGCCATTTGTACACCCCAGGAGACGGGGCTCAGAGGGTGGCCGGTGGGCCTCAGTGGCCAAAAGCCTGTGCGCTGCCAGGGCCACAGCCCAGAGAGGCAGTGGCCAGAGCAGAGGAAGGGGCAGGTCTGAGAGCAGCCCACGAGTGCTGAGGGAGAAAGCCCCCGCCAAGTTCTCTGCAGCCAGGCAGAGGAGGGGTAGCAAAGCCAACTTAGAGGAGGCAAAAGCTGGTGCCAAGGTTGGGAGGCCCTGAG